>JAKUCV010006548.1:0-51005 GCA_028386065.3 Turnera subulata
TAACGAGCCGGAACCCCGCGTCGATGGACTCTAAACCCGAGAGCAACCTTGTGCCGACAACCCAACACCTGTGAGCAGCAACCAACACCTCCGGCCACCATCGACCCGACCGAGCACCAACACACACCCGACCACAGACACCGCCGACCCGCACCACAGGAACCCAGATTGACACCAACACACGCCACGGCCAACGCCCTCCGCCAACAAGAAACAACCCACAACAACCCGTCAACACAAAGAAACCCCAAAAGAAAACGAGAAGCGACAAGGAAGAGGGAAAGCCGGCTTACCCGACTAATGACCACGGCGACGGCACGGTGTTACCGGAAACTTTGATGTTTGTGCTAGGAATGATTTGAGGAATAGATTTGTGAGCTCGTCTTGGGTGTTATGGGTTAAATGTCGGAAGTATGTTAAGGTGTATGTTGGAGTGACCTTGTAATATTTGGGTTCTTTATCAAAAGTATTTTGATGATCGTGGTACTTATGAATTGGGAGAGAGATTCATTAGTATGAGTTATGTAAGGATATTTGGGTGTTGAGGAATCCAAGGTATAGAAGTATTTATGAAATTTCGGTAACGATTGAGTTCTAGTGCCTAATGGTATGTTATGGGATATATACAATTTTGACTGAATTGGTGTGTGATAAAGGAATTACTTTGAGATTCAGAACATGAAATTTATGTATGGAGTGTTGGTCTTAAGGAATTCACAATGGAGTGATGATCTTGTTACTTAGGTAACAACTTGGGGTTTTGTGTTAGAAGTTATGTGTAACGGGTTAAAAGATTGGATATGTTTTGGGTTGATTGACGATAAATGAAACGATTTATGGATTCTGGTATTAATATGGTTGATTATGATTGGATAAGATTCTTTGTTTAGAGCTTCGATCTTATGATCTATTGATCATGTTAGACTAAGTCGATGATTGACTTGGGTATGTTGGGTTCTTGCTTGGAAATGTATTTGATGGACATGATGGTTCTACTTGGTGGTTTGGCCGACGATATTTTGATATCGGGTGACACTTGTTCGTGTCAGCTAAGCACTTGGTTGCTTGATTTATCTTGCAATTTCGAGGACGAAATTTTGTTAAGTAGGGTAGAACTGTAACGCCCCGAATTTTCATAATTTGATTTTTCGGAATTTTCGAAATTTTTATTCCAATTTTACCCTTGAGGAAATTCCAGATTTTTTTTGGACAGGGAAATAAATTATTTTACCTTGGTTATATGGGAATTAAGTCGATGGTATGACGGGTTTGGCTTTTGTTGGAGTTTAATCGGGTTTCGGGGTTGAAAATTAAAGTTTGAAGTAGTTTCCTAGAAACTACGTCGTTTTGGTTGCCTAGGATTAAGTCCATTGTTGGTTGCTGTGGTAGTTGACCTTGTGTTCGGGGTGTTATCGTTGGGATGTTGCTGCAAGTTTTGGTGTTTTAGACCGGAATCCGGCGAGCTCGGGAATTTTCCGGCAACTCGGGTTTCGTTCCGGCGAGGATTGACCGGAATCCGAGAAGAACCGTTGCTGTTTCGACGAGACGGTGCGGAGATTGGTTTTAGACGGTAATTCCCGGCAATGTTGTAATTTAATTCTTGTACATATCATGTACCGTAAAAGCATCTTATCGTTGTATCAAGATAAATGGTAATAGTGAAAGATCGAGGGTGATAGGTTAGAGGCGCGTGGCCGGAATATATTTCCGACGCGTCATGAATCGTTAGGCCGGAAAGGTTAGGCTCAAGGACAATTANTTCACCTCGAAATGAGACCCCGTTTCCGACGAAACTCAAACTCCTTATAACGCCAACCTAAATACATTATTTCCAAGGAAAATAGTTTATTTCCATAACCAAAAATCCGGAAATTCCTCAAGGGTAAAAATGGAAATTTAAATTCCGAAAGTTTTGAAAATTCCGAAAAAATTAAATTAACGAAATTCGGGGCGTTACATAATGAATCAGTGCTGATCTTGTCGTTTGGGTAGCAATGATGTGTTGCTAGACGCCGCTCAGTGTTTATAATTGTGTAAATCAGTTTACAATTATTGCCAAACGTTACAAGTGCCTACAGGGTCACACACTTAGAACTGTTGATTCGAGTTGGTGGTGGAACCACGGTTGGACCATGGTTCGACCAGTTGGTTGGACTAGGGTATTGAGCTAGTAGTTAGACCATGGTTGAACCATGGTTGGACCGGGTCATTTTAGGCTGATTTGGTTCACTAATTATCAGAATTATTGAACCATAATTAGTGCCATATGATGTGTAATCCTATATATGATGATATATATAATTAATGCTTAGTGGAGCATTAAGTCATAGTGGAAACATAATCATGAAGGATAAGACATGATTATGTTGGCCAATGACTTAATAAACTATGCATTTCAAGTGTGTATAAATAGGGTGAAGGTTTGATCAGATTTTACACCAAACAAGGCTTTACACACTCTTCACACTTGAGAAAAACACATCAAACACTTTCTAGTCTCTAGCTCTCAAAAATTCTGCAGCTAGCACTATGATTCGGGAGTGCTCGGGTTAGTGATCGTGAAACGGTTGCTAGCAGTCATTAACGGTTCGTGTGGATACCGTAGAGGAGCCAGATTTCTTGTCGGGTTCTTGTTGATTCTACACTACAGTTGGGTGAAAGACCTCAACCAAGCAAGGTACGAAAAATTGTTATTCGGTTTAGTTAGCTTCACTTGGATCCTCCATGAGTACCGGGTCTTTCCGCTGCATTTTGATTGTCAAGTTTGCATGCCCGGTTACTTACAGTGGTAGCGGAGCCTCTTGTGAAATGCTAAACCGAATTAGATGTTCATCTTGTTATATGTGATGTAGCATAAACATGATAGTATATGTGATATGCTGAATTCATTTGCATATATGATATGTTGAATTTCAATTTTGTATACATGATACATGTTTAGGTTGATGTTTGTCAAAAGTGTTTTGACAATGAACGCTTGATTGGTATGTGATATCAATCAAGGTGTTCTTGGCATTAAGTCGAATGAGTTCGACAAGGAAAAATCGATTGTCGGTTTGCGATTGTCGTTCTAGTACAGCAGGGCCTAAACATCGATGTTGGTTAGACGAACATCGATGTTCACATGAAGATTAGCCTTGGCCGAGCCTACTAAACATCGATGTTGTGTGACAAACATCGATGTTTTGGCTTTGGCAGAATTTTGAAACATCGATGCTGTATGACAAACATCGATGTTCTCATGACGAGTGGCCTTGGCAGAACTTTCAAACATCGATGTTCAAGAGTTAAACATCAATGTTCTAGAGCACTGCCAAATTAGTTTGAGATTCCAAATTCTCAAACATCGATGTTTAAAAGTTAGACATCGATGTTTAAAACTACTGCCAGAAATCTTGAACTTCTAGAACTTCAAGACATCGATGTTCACAAGTTAAACATCGATGTTCACAAGTTAAACATCGATGTTCTTGAGCTCTGCCAAAAGGTTTCGAGTTCCAGAATTCTCAAACATTGATGTTTAAGAGTTAAACATCGATGTTCAAGAGTTAAACATCGATGTTCAAGAGTTAAACATCGATGTTCAAGAGTCAGACATCGATGTTCAAGAGTTAAACATCGATGTTCTTGAACACTGCCAAGTAGTTGGGAGAATTAGATTCTCACAACATCGATATTCAATGTTAGACATCGATGTTCTTATGTATTTTTGGTTTCCAAATTTACAAAACATCAATATATGATTTATCAAGAACATGCATATGATGTATAGGAATAATACGTTGATGTAAATATTAAGTTCCTCTTGTGTTGCCTTCCATGATAAGCACTCATTATTGCTTAGATCAATACTTGGTAGGTTTTGCCAAAGCAAGGTGCCAATATTTATCCTAGCAAGGTGCGACGGGATAATTGTAATATCCGAACTGCTTGTTATGGGTTGAACTTAACTAGGTCATCCCAATTGGATTGAGGACTTAGAGGCAAGGAGTTGAGCTAAGTCTATGATATAGACAAGAACAAGTGTTGCTCACTCAACTATCCAAGAGTTACATGAGATGTAATTGACAAGAGTTGTCAACCTAAATAACTATGATATAAGTGATCAGCCAAAGCTGACTTATCTTATAGTGAAATATGGATCTTGGCCTACTTATAATTATCTTGATTTATGTAGTAGGAGCATAATTTAATAAAAATCCGTATTAAATGATTTTATGTATGCATGACTCTTATTTGTGTGAGTTGATCATTGTTGTAGAGTAATCATGGCACAAAACACAAGTACACTATCACTGCGATCTATCCTTGAGAAGGAAAAACTTAATGGGAATAACTTCCTAAAGTGGCATCACAATTTGAGGATAGTCCTCAAACAAGAAAAGAATTTGTATGTCCTTGAAGGGCCCGTTCCAAATGAATCGGCGCCTAATGCTCCTAGGGCGGAAAGAGATGCTTACAAAAAGCATGTTGATGATGCATTGGATGTTGCATGCCTTATGCTTGTTAACATGGACTCTAAGCTTCAGAAACAACATGAGAACTTGGGTGCGTTCGATATGATCGAACACCTGAAAATGCTCTTTGAAGAGCAAGCTAGGCATGAGAGGTATGAGACCTCTAAGGCATTAGTCCAATGCAAGATGGCTGAGTCATCACCGGTGAGACCTCATGTGCTCAAAATGATTGGATACATTGAGAGCCTTGAGGGTCTAGGTTTTCCTTTGCAAAAGGAGTTGGCTGTTGATCTAGTCCTGCAATCGTTGCCAGATAGTTACAGCTAATTTGTCATGAATTTCATTATGAATCATCTTGACAAATCCTTGTTTGAGTTGCTTAACATGTTGGGAACAGTAGAGCAACAAATGAAGGCAAACAAATCCAACAACATTTTGATGGTTGGAAAAAGCAAAGGAAAGGGTAAAGCCAAGTTTTACAAAAAGAATAAATGTGCCAAAAAGTTTGGTGCATGTGCATCTTCTTGTTCCCATGTGCTGAAACCCAAAGGTGTTATTGCAAAGGAAGGACAATGTTTCCATTGCAATAAACCTGGCCATTGGAAACGTAACTGCCCTGTTTACCTTGAAGAGGTGAAGAAACAGAAGGGAAGTAAGACTTCCAGTTCAGGTATTTTTGTTATAGAAGCTAATATCTCTATCTCTGCATCATGGGTATTAGATACCGGATGTGGTTCTCACATTTGTGTAAATGTGCAAGAACTGAGAAAGAGCAGAAGATTAGTAAAGGGAGAGATAGACCTGCGCGTTGAAAACGGAGCAAGAGTTGCTGCATTAGCCGTAGGGACTTACCATCTATCTTTACCGAGTAGTTTCGTTTTAGAACTTGACGATTGTTATTATGTTCCTACCATAAGCAGGAATTTGATTTCTACTTCCTGTCTGGACAAGAAAGGTTTTTCATTTGTAATAAAGAACAATTATTGTTCTATTTATTTCAATGATATTTATTATGGTGGTGCATATTTAAGCAATGGTTTGTATGTTCTAAACCTTGAAACACCAATCTATAACATTAATACAAAGAAGGTTAGATTAAACGATTCTAATGAAACCTATCTCTGGCATTGTCGATTGGGAGACTCGTATTTCTAAACTCCATAAAGATGGACTTTTAAACTCATTTGATTTTGAATCATATGAGACATGTGAGTCATGTTTATTAGGTAGAATGACGAAGGCTCCTTTTGCTGGTAAAGGTAAAAGAGCTTCGGACTTGTTAGGTCTTATACATTCTGATGTATGCGGACCTATGTCAACACAGGCTAGAGGTGGTTTTCAGTACTTTATTACATTTACTGATGATTACAGTAGATATGGCTATGTGTATCTTATGAAACACAAGTCAGAATCCTTTGAAAAGTTCAAAGAATTCAAGAGTGAAGTACAGAATCAACTCGGCAAGAGTATTAAAATGCTTCGATCTGATCGAGGAGGTGAATACTTAGACCGAGATTTTCTTGATCATCTAAAGCAATGTGGTATTGTATCACAACTTACTCCACCAGGTACGCCTCAATGGAATGGTGAATCTGAAAGGAGGAATAGAATTTTGTTAGACATGGTTCGTTCTATGATGAGTCAAGCTAACCTTCCTTCTTCATTTTGAGGATATGTATTATTAAGTGCTGCCTTTACACTTAACCGTGTTCCATCTAAATCGGTTGAAAAGACACCATATGAGATATGGACTGGGAAGCGTCCCAATTTGTCTTTTATGAGGATTTGGGGTTGTGAGGCTTTCGTGAGACGAGAAACATCAGATAAACTCGGCCCTAAATCCGTCAAGTGCCTCTTTGTTGGATATCCTAAGGAAACTAAAGGATATTATTTCTATAATCCCACAGAGCACAAAGTGTTTGTTGCTCATACTACTATTTTTGTAGAAAGAGAATTCATTTCTAGAAAGATCAGTGGGAGAAAAATAGAACTCGAAGAAGTTCGAGGTATAGAGGCTGAGATGGAACAAAGACAGGAACCACAAGATGTTGTGGGTGAAAAACCTGTGCCTGTAACACATGGACTACGTAGGTCTGATAGGACTCGGCATGAGCCTGAGAGATATGGATTTCTTATGACTCATACTGGAGACGTGATGCTCATAGAAGAGGATGAGCCCACTTCCTATCAGCAGGCGATTACGGGTCCAGACTCTAAGAAGTGGCTAGAAGCCATGAATTCAGAGATGGAATCCATGTATGAAAATAAGGTATGGACCTTGGTTGATCCACCTGAAGGGGTAAAACCCATAGGGTGCAAATGGGTCTTTAAGAAAAAGATCGACATGGATTGTAATGTGATTACCTTTAAAGGGCGATTGGTTGCGAAAGGTTTCAAGCAAGTTTATGGTATTGACTATGATGAAACTTTCTCGCCAGTTGCCATGGTTAAATCCATCCGGATTCTATTGGCTATAGCAGCATAGCATGATTATGAGATATGGCAAATGGAGTCAAAACTGCTTTCCTTAATGGAAATCTTTTGGAGGATGTGTACATGACACAACCTGAAGGTTTTGTCACTCTAGAAAATGCTAACAAGGTAGACAAGTTGCAAAGATCCATTTATGGATTAAAGCAAGCTTCTAGGAGTTGGAATCTTCGTTTTGATGAAGTAATCAAACTGTTTGGTTTCATTAAAAATGAAGATGAGCCATGTGTTTACAAGAAGGTTAGTGGGAGCACTATCGTTTTCTTGTTATTGTATATTGACGACATTTTACTCATTGGGAATGATATTCCGACACTACAGTCTGTAAAGACTTGGTCAGGAAAGAATTTCTCAATGAAGGACTTAGGAGAAGCTGCCTACGTGCTAGGTATAAAGATCTATAGAGATAGATCCAAAAGGCTTCTCTAGCTAAGTCAAAGTACATATATTGACAAGGTGCTAAAGAGGTTTAGCATACAAGATTCCAAGAAAGGTTTCTTGCCCATGTCACATGGCATATCTCTATCAAAGAATCAATGTCCTAGTACATCTAAGGAGAGAGAGCGGATGAGTAAGATCCCTTATGCATCTGCAATAGGATCTATCATGTATGCCATGCTATGTACTCGACCGATTGTCGCATATGCTTTGAGTGTCACAAGCAGATATCAATCTAATCCCGTTGAAAGTCACTGGACAACGGTTAAGAACATCCTTAAGTACTTGAGAAGGACTAAGGATGCATTCCTTGTATACGAAAGCGTTGATGAGCTTGTTATAAAGGGTTACACAGATGCTAGCTTCCAAACTGACAGGGATGACTTTAGATCGCAGTCAGGTTATGTGTTTTTTCTTGGAGATGGTGCTGTATGCTGGAAGAGTTCAAAGCAAGAGACAATTGCCGACTCTACAACTGAGGCTGAGTACATAGCCGCCTCAGATGCGGCGAACGAGGCTGTTTGGATTAAGAAGTTCGTAACTGAACTTGGGGTGGTTCCTAGTATTGACAGTCCGATTGAGCTCTATTGTGACAACAATGGGACATCGCACAGGCTCAAGAACCTAGATACCACCAGAGATCCAAACATATACTCCGACGCTATCATCTTATTAGAGAGATCATTCATAGAGGCGATGTCAGGCTGTGCAAAGTTCCTTCTGAGAACAATGTAGCAGATCCATTGACTAAGCCACTCACACAACAGAAGCATGATGGTCATACTGCATCCATTGGTATTAGAAACATGGATGATTGGCTTTAGTGCAAGTGGGAGATTGTTGGTGTAATATGCCCAAAAGCCAATCAATGGATGATTGTACATAGTTATGTAAATACATTAAGGTTATTCCAATAAATATGTTTATGAGATAAACGCTTGCACATATTTATAACCCTATAATATTTTATATTCTTAAATGTCCCTAGTCGATTATTATTATGGATGGGTTGTAATAATAAATTAAGACTAGCGTATGTTGAGAATTATATGAGATATGAATTCTACATACGGGTACAAGTTAGAGAACTTGTGGACTGGACCGACCCAACATAAGAACACTACATGGAATGTTATATGATTGTCATTAGTGGTTCTTATATGTATTGTCCTTAGACCTGAGATCATCAAGGTTCCTAACATGTGAGTCATATACTTTGATATTACTCTTGGCTATACGTAACTGAGTAGACCTTAGTGTAATCATTGGGTATATGATATAATGTGTAGTGGGTTTTGTATATTAAGATGGGATTCGTCCAACCCTTATAACGGGTATATATTATCAGTTGGGCCTCTTGATAGAGTTGAACTGTAAATGCATGGCCATGCTCGAATTATGTGATATGGTGATATCATTAGTATCCGCTTTACACAGTTAACTCGGGGATCAAGAAAATTAGATTAAACATATACGAGATTGACTTATTCCATGTCTCATGTTTGGTCTTGATAATGTGACGAAAGGATGATGACATGTTCCGAGGCATAATGAATCAGTACTGATCTTGTCGTTTGGGTAGCAATGATGTGTTGCTAGACGCCGCTCATTGTTTATAATTGTGTAAATGAGTTTACAATTATTGCCAAACGTTACAAGTGCCTATAGGGTCACACAATTAGAACTGTTGATTCGAGCTGGTGGTTAAACCACACTTGGACCGTGGTTCGACCAGTTGGTTGGATAAGGGTATTGAGCTAGTGGTTAGACCATGGTTGAACCACGGTTGGGCCAGATCGTTTTGGACTGATTTGGTTCACTAATTATCAGAATTATTGAACCATAATTAGTGCCATATGATGTGTAATCCTATATATGATGATATCTATAATTAATGCTTAGTGGAGCATTAAGCCATAGTGGAAATATAATCATGAAGGATAAGACATGATTATGTTGGCCAATGACTTAATAAACTATGCATTTCAAGTGTGTATAAATAGGGTGAAGGTTTGATCAGATTTCACACCAAGCAAGGCTTTACACACTCTTCACACTTGAGAAAAACACATCAAACACTTTCTAGTCTCTAGCTCTCGAAAATTCTGTAGCTAGCACTGCGGTTCGTGAGTGCTCGGGTTAGTGATCGTGAGACGGTTGCTAGCAGTCATCAACGGTTCATGTGGATACCGTAGAGGAGCCAGATTTCTTGTTGATTCTACACTACAGTTGGGTGAAAGATCTCAACCAAGCAAGGTATGAAAAATTGTTATTCGATTTAATTAGCTTCACTTGGATCCTCCATGAGTACCGGGTCGTTCCGCTATATTTTGATTGTCAAGTTTGCATGCCCGGTTACTTACATTAAGATCTAAAGTTTAACGTTTAGGATTAATGTTAAGGATTTGAGTTACAGATTAATGTTTTAAGCTTTAGTATTTTTAGAATTTAAAATTTCATGATTGTAATATTTAAGTTTAGTGTTTTAGATTTCCAAGTTTCAGGTTGTATAATGAATGGTTTAATAGTTAAGACTTTAGAGTTTATAGTTTTAAGATATAGGACTTTAATATCTTATATCTTTTTTCCGATGATATGGTACTCTTTGTAGAAGCTTTTTTGGATGAGGTATTGGAATTTAAGGTTTCATAATTTTATGATTTAAGAATTTAAGATTTAAATTTTTGAAATTTTGAACATTTTAGGATGTAAGATTTAAGTTTGTAGAGTTTAGGACTTATAATTTTATTTAATTTAGGGTTCAGATTTTAGGGTTTAGAATTTGAAAAAATAAAAAAATTATGTTTTTAGGGTTTAATATCTTTAAAAATCCACAAAATAATGTTAATTGAGTCTTATAACTTTTCGATTTGATCAATTAAGTCCTAATGGTATGGACATTTTGACACGTCAGCATATGATATGTATAACGCCACATCATAGGAAAGCTGCCAAGTCAACAATATTGGATGGAAAACACAAATAGGACTTATTTGATAAACGGTACAAATTAGTAGGACTTGATTGAAAAATAATTAAAAATATTAGGACTTCCAAAGCTTTTTATCCCAACAGCTACGGTATAGCAATGCACGGCCGTTAACTAAATTTTTATAACCAATTGAGGTTGGTTCAAGTGGTAAGAGACTTATTCCGCTTAAGCGAGGTCTCGGATTCGAGTCCTCGTGTACGCAAAAAACCACATTTGGGAGACTCACCCACCATTGCCTAGCTTCGCTATCCGAGTCGAGCTGGATTTAGTCTGGTGCCTTTGATGTCCTTGAAGATAGACTGGCCCGGGATACTAGTGGGAAACCAAAAATTTTTTTTATAGAAACCACAGGATGTGCAATTTTCCTTAATTTTTTTTTCCTTTCAACGTGGCATAAAAGAAAACCATTTTTGAACAAACTTTTAATTAGAAAACCATTCATAAGAGTCACGTTGTGTATTGAAAATAATTTTTAAATTCCATTCTTGTGGGCGACAAACCGCAGATTTCAGTTGACTCCCACAGACCATA
Source organism: Turnera subulata (assembly GCA_028386065.3). NCBI lineage: Eukaryota > Viridiplantae > Streptophyta > Magnoliopsida > Malpighiales > Passifloraceae > Turnera > Turnera subulata. Next base: position 10,909 of record JAKUCV010006548.1, read on the forward strand.
AGAAAGGAAAAGCCTAATAGGATTTCGCACCGACTAACTAACTAATATGTATTCTATAGGAAGCCATGAGAACCAACACTTCCTTTCTTTCTTCTTCTTCTTCTTCTTTTTTGGCCCACATCCTTTTTTCTGCTCCGGTTTTTGCCAGAGAGAACCAACAGTTCCTTTTAAAAGTTTTAATATTGTTACCCAAAGACGTAGCCATAGATATGAGATAGAGATAGGATATTATGGTAGAGCATAATTTTCATTTTTGCCTCCACTATGCAATCAAACCGAAAACATGACCTGATTGCCGCAGACCCTTACTTTTAATATGATAATGTCGTACTTAGTGGAAAATATACATAAACCAAAACCAACGTGAATCGTTAAAAAAAAAAGAATAATAAAATTGGGCAGACCATAATTTTCCATTGTGCATATCCAATGAAACCATAACAGGGTCAGAACGTGATTGTCACAAACACTCTCTTTAATATAATAAAGTCGTACTTGCCGGTAAAAATAAAACCAAAACCATTTTTGTCCTAAGGAGTAAGAATTATTGTCCCTTTCTGTTGACCGGACAAGACAACGTTATTACTTTGCCTTTTCCAAAATCTTTACTCCTCAAAAATACTAGTACAGCTCCCACTCAAAAGGAAAGTCTTCTAGAAACCTTAGTTGTGTGAGTGACTGTGACTTGTGTCTTAACCGAAACCCATTTGGATCTAGGGGCCATCTCTTTCTCTTTGCCCCCAAGGAACACAAAATCCCCCACACTTAAACAGTGACAGGCGAGGGAGGGTGACCACCCCACCCCAGGATTTCTAGAAGCACTCGCACGTGCCAAACGAGTCCCTCCAGCCCACGTCAGCTTGCTCACGACAGCATAACTGATCCTACTTGGATTGGTTTCTGTGAGTTTCCACAAGTCCCGACCATGGAGTTGGACACGGTGGACTTAATCCATTTTAATGCAGAACCCAGAAAAGCAAGGATAGGGTTATACTTGGGACATAAATATTATGCTTCTAGAAACCTATATGTTACTTATTGCTAAAAAAAGAAAAAAGGGAAACCTATATATGTTACTTACTTCGGCTTGCGCCAGCCCGGAATCCCCATAATCCAACCCTTCAATTCTGCGGCGTTTGTTGCTTTAGTTTTGTTTTTGGACCATTACTATAATAAGCTTCAGATCCTGTAGCAATTAATTTTCGGTGAAATTGGGATTTTTATTCAATACTTTTTCCAAACGAAGCTTGTTAAAGTAAGTAAAAAAAAAATGTACTATTGTGGTTTTCATAAGATTTCATTTTAAGATAAAAACTTTTATTAATTAGGACAACAATTTGAAGGAAAGAACAACACCTGTTGCCAGACAAAAGAATTGGATTTCTTTTTTCTTTAGTAAAAAGCATATAACCGTGAAAAGACAAGATCAACACCAATTTATTCGCTCGCAACCATATTCAACCGTCAAACCGTGAGAAGCGAAAAGAAGGATTAATGAAATTCACGTCCTCGATTATTGAAATTCTCGTTTCATGGACCCCAAAAACAGGAGTGAAAAGGAGGTTGAACTCTCACGTTTTCAAAATGATAAAAACAATTAGGAAGTTGCTATAATGTACATGGGGCAAATCCTATGTTAAACTTATACTAAAATGACGACATATCTTTCTTCAAAAAAAAAAATGACGACATATCTACATCATGTATTATATTCGATTATAAATTTTTAAAATGAAAAAAATTATTCTCTTAAAAAAGGAAAAAAGTCAATCAAAAAAAAGAAAAAAGAAAAAAATCATCCTCAATTGACTATAATATACCAATTAGGTAATTGTATACCAAATAGGTAGGCTATACCACTTGATGTAATAAAAATTTTCCCATATGCGACTATCTGCTGCTTATTTGGTCTATTTTTATAGAACTTTAAAATTCCGTGTCAGATTTTCATCACTAGAAAAGAAAGAAAGAAAAGAATGCAGTGCGAAGAGCGAGTGAGTCAGCACCGAGTCACAAGCGAGTGAATCTTTCCGCCCACTGAAAATGTCTCAAATCACTTAAAACCAGGGTACCAGCCACACTCCACCCCACAGGTTTTTTCCGCTTTCTCTTCTTGTACTTTCCAAAAAAAATCAAAAAATAATAAATTAAAAATTAAAAAACAATCCTTCCTTCACCTCTCTCGCTTCTCTTCTCTTCTTCTCCCTTACTAAAATGCTATAAATAAGACCCGCCCTCTCTCTCCTCCGTTTCATACGTAAACACACGCGCTGTCTCCGGAAAATATTGTCCATTCCCATTTTGCCCCTGCAACCCTCACTGCTACTTCCCAAATGTATAGTCTCGCCTCCTCCTCCTCTTCCTCCGTCTTCATTTCTTCCGCCTCCCAGCTGAGACTCGCGCCTCGCCGGAGCATGTCAGTTAGGGCCTCCTCCTCCTACTCCACGTTCTCCGCCGAGCCCATCGCCTTGAACTGCGCCGGCGGCGGCAAGGCACCCAGCCTCTACGAGATACTCCGCGTGAAAGAAACGGCATCAGAGCGGGAGATCCGGACGGCGTACCGGAGCCTGGCGAAGAGGTACCATCCGGACGCCGGCCGGAAGTCGGACGGGCGGGACTTCATCGAGATCCACAACGCCTACGAGACGCTGTCGGATCCGGCGGCGAGGGCGGTCTACGACCTGTCTCTGCTGTCGGCGGTGGCGGCGAGGAGTTATTACCAGCGGAGGAGGGAGAGAAGAAGCAGCGGGTTTTCCCCGACCCGTAGATGGGAAACGGATCAGTGCTGGTAGTTGTAGTTGAGGCGGCCAATCTGATTTGATACCTGTAGGCACTTTTTCCCCTTTTTGAACATATATATATATATTTTATTTTTGGTGGGGGTCATATTTTCTGGACGGATTTTAGGGTCAGTGGAGATTATAGCGTGCAGGAAATATTAATGTAAATTCTTTACCATTTTCTTTTTATTATTATTATCATCATCGGCAGAGAAAGGGTAGAGAGCAAATACCTGGTCGAGAATTTATTTTGTGTTCATCAGTCATTTTTGTGACTACTAATTACTGTCATTATTGTTTTGGTTTTTTTTTGGGACTACTTATTGATTGCTGTGACCATAATTGTAAGCAAAAACTTGAAGAAGTTTGGCCAGGTTGGATAATGAAAATCATATCCTCATTTAAGTGAAACAAAAGTAAAGAAAAGATAATGGCTATAGATTTTCCAGAATATGGGCTTTCTTTTAGGAGTTTTGTAGTCCTGTTGTGCAGAGTCTATTGAAGATTTTATTCAGCACCCTATGTTTGGGGAGCTGCTCACCTCAGTTCAAATCTTTCTAGTTTCCTCAAATTTGTGGTTTAAAATAATCCAACAGTCTTTATCTATATTGTCTTTTACTTTTTTTTCTTTTTTATGTGTTTTAATATTTAAAATAATTCAACAGTCCCTATCTATATTGTCTCTTTCTTCTTCTTTTTTTTTTTTAATGTGTTTTAACATATATTGTTACTCTTTCTTTCAATGGGGCATAAGAGGGGATAGAACAAAATAAAAGCCAACACACTTGCTAGCGTACAAATCAATTATAATTATTACAGAACGTAGGGATGCATGATTCCTATTATTCCTATTAAAAGAAATTCTTCTAGAAAATTATCTGCAAAACCCGTAATATTTAATTACCAAAGTATATTAATAAAAAATTTATTTTAACTACATATAAAATTATACCTATACATAGTTATATGTGAATGTTCGAAAGAAATCTTTCATAAGGATTCTTTAGATCTACCTGTAAATTAGGATAAGGGAAAATATGAAAATTTAGAAATAAATTTTAATCAAAGTGGAGAAGAAACCGTTGGATTACTTTAAAGTGGTGTGTATTCATCCTAACCACAAACTGGAGGAAACTGGAAGGGTTTGAACTGAAGGTGAGCAAGTCCTTAAGTTTCTAGTTTGTAGACCACGAGGAGTAACTTCGTTCAAAAAACGAGAAAACTGCTCTAACGCCACCAGGGGTTGTGGTGCTATCATTTTTATCTCAAGAATCTGAATTCCATCAGTAGCAGCCTCGTATATGTGTGATTGTTAGTGATCCTAAGTCTATAATATTTGGAAACTAATTACTTTTCATTGTTTCGCCAAATCTTCTTTTTACACCTCATGGATTCTCTAGAGGTCAATCCACATCACTCAAAATCATGGTGTTTAATGGGGAGTGCTTTTGCGTTCATAAAAATTAATCAATACTATATGTAAAAATGTTGACCAAAATTTAGGATTAATTACCTCTTAATGATAAACTGTGATTAACCATGTTGATTATTTAGTTTTGATGACTAACAAATTACAAGTGTGTTGCTAGTTTTGCTTGTGTTCATTTTTGCTTACAGAAAAATTATGGTTTTCTGCCGATACCATATCTTGGGCACACGACATGTAGTTTCTATCGCTGCCATATCTTGTATACAGGATGGTTTTTACTGATACCATATCTGTGAAGCTGTCACTATCAACTTTTTTAGCAAGTTGCGTGTGGTCCTGCAAGCATTTAAATCCCACTTCGAGCCGTTTGAATTGATGAAAAAGTAAGAGGGAAGACTTTATGGAAGTGCAGAAGATATTCCCACCTAACTCCCACTCAACTCCAGAAGGTGGTTCAAACTTTCCAGATTTGGTAATACTTTGCAACCAAGGAGTTGACATGCATAACGGCACCAAGCTGAAGCATTTATGAACTGAAGTCAACTGGAGTACAAGGAGCCATTGCTGGACCTTATCCCCCACACTCAGATTCTATAAAGAGGGACGTTTACTCCTCTGGAAGCTCATCCCAACAACTGTGCAAAAACTAAGTGTATACTTGAGCTAAAAGATTTGGTATTTGATCTGGTTTTTCTACTTACAGTGCGAAACTGTTTCAAGGGGCAATTTGTAAGCAAGACTTGGTTTAGTTTTGCTGGGTACTCAAGTCTAGGATTAGATTTGAAGGTAGGTTCAAGCTTAGCCTGTGAAAAGCTTGTGTAGGTTAGAGCTTAGTCTGTGAAAAGTTTGTAAAGGTTCGAGCTTAGTGTAGAAAAGCTTGTGTTTGTAAAGGTTAAGGTTGATCCCACAAAAACCTAAGTATAGTGAGTGTTTGAAATCCTAAAGGAAGGAACCTTTAGGTAGTGGAGTACCTGGTGAGGGGGAATCACTCTAAATCATTTGTATTCACTCTCTTCCTCTCTCTCTTTACTTGCTTTCTTGCTCTATATACTCGCTAAGTGCTCGAAAAATTTGGTATCACAGAAGCCAAATCTTTCCGCACGATTTGGTATCGCAAAAACCAAATCTCTCAGTTCGAAAAAGTTTAAAGCATAATTCACCCCCCTCTTAGGCACTTTTGGGCCTACAATTGGTAGCGGAGCGGCATTCTTAGTTCAAAGGAGTAAAATCGAGAGACAAAGATCATGGCTTTCGAGGGTACAAGCGTGAACAAGGCACCATACTTTGATGGGGCAAACTTTGATTATTGGAAGTTTCACATGAAGATCTTCCTTGAAGGAAAGGACTTTGAAATGTGGCATATTGTTCAGAATCCTTACAACAGGCCGAACAGTCCTATGCATCTCTGTACTGATGATGAAATGAAGAGAGCTAAGCTTAATGCTCAAGCGAAAAATACTCTATTGTGTGGAATCATTGAAAGTGAGTTTCAAAGAGTTAGATCTTGTGACACTGCTCATGAAATCTAGAGATTATTGTGCATCACTCATGAAGGCACAAATCAAGTTAAAAAATCAAGGCTCAATCGTTTGATGCTAGAGTATGAGCATTTTCAAATGGTTTCTGGAGAAACCATACAAGCAATGGATACTCGCTTTACTATACTTTGCAACAACCTTGCATCACTTGGAAAAGTGATGACACATAAAGAAAAGGTTGCAAAGATTCTGAGGTCACTTCCAAAAGAGTGGGAACCTAAAGTGACTGCCATTGAAGAAGCTCAGAATTTAAATTTGTTATCTTATGATGAGCTGATTGGGAAGCTAATTTGTCATGATGACAAAATTGAACCAAAGAGGAAGGATGCCGCTTTGAAGATTCAAGAACCAAATGATGATGATGATAGCGGCTCCGATGTGGCTCTTCTTACAGAAGATTTGCTAGGTACCTTAAGATGAAGAAACAACTCAAAGAGAAGAATCTTAAGGTTATAAAGGCTGAGGAACCTAAGAAAGATCCTCTGGTATGTTTTGGATGCAATTGTCTAGGACATATCAAGTCCGAATGTCCTTTTCAAAAGAAGGACTGATCTGGTTTTTCAAAAACCAAGGGGAAGAAGGCTATGGTTGCTTGGGATGATTAAGACTCCTTAAAAAATTCTGATGTCGAGGAGGAGACAAATCTATGCTTCATGGCCCAAGAAGATTCTAAGGTAACAGACTCTACTGACCTTAATCTTGATGAATTACTTGATGCTTTTGATGAATTGCATGTCAAATATAAGCAAGTTGTTAAGAAAAACAAAGAGTATAAATAGAAGATTGATTTGCTTGAATTTGATGAGGAAGCCTATAAAAAGGAAAATGAGAAACTAAGGCTAGCTAATACTGATGCTGTGAAAGTTTGTGAAGAATTAAAATCAGAGAAGTTTGCTCTAAAGAATGCCTATGATGAACTTGAAAAGGGATATGCTTGTAAGAATGATATGTGTAAAGTTCTTGAAAATGAAAAAGGTGTACTTAAAAAGCATGTCATTGATAAAAAAAACTTCTCTAGAGAAGTTTACTAGTAGTACCAATAATCTGAATATGTTGTTAGGACAACAAAGAAATCCTATGCAAAAAGAAGAAATAGGTGCTACACATTTGGTTGCTGAGAAATCAAATCATATTATGTGATTTGTAAGAGCAAAATCTAGTGTGCCATACAAACCTGACACTTCACACTTAAGTCAAGATAGACCACACAAGTATGTGAACAACTATACATCTAGGTCCAGCATGTCACAAAATTTGAATCCAACTATTAGAAAACCAAATAGGAAGAATATGACATATAGACAAAATCTGGTTTTTAACAAACCAAATCGTAGAGTGCAGTCGCATGGATTTAAAAGAAACACTTATGTAAATTCTTCTAGGAAACACTTGCACACTCATTATCATGCACCACGTATTTCTTGTCATTACTGTGGAAAGAATGGTCATGGCATCAAAGCCTGCTGGATTAAAAAGAGGAATGAAAATGTTAGATATGTGTGGGTTCCAAAAGGAACCAGATCTAACTCCACAGGACCCAAATTAGTTTGGGTACCTTAAACCTAATTATTTTACGCATGTGACAGGGGATGAATGGATCTAGACAGTGGATGATCAAGGCATATGACAGGAGAAGTATCCATGTTTTCATCCCTAACTATGAAAGACCGAGAAAAAGTAACTTTTGGGGACAAGTCCAAAAGAAAAATTCTTGGGATTTGGTAACATTGACTCTACCCCATCTATTGAACAAGTTTTACTTATTGATAATCTCAAATACAATTTACTTAGTGTGAGTCAACTATGTGATAAGGGATTTAAAGTCACTTTTGAAGCTTCCAAATGCTTAGTTAGTTCAAAAGATGAAGATGTGGTTTTTACTGGTACCAAAAAAGAAAATATCTACTCTATTTCCTTTGATAATATAATGCTACTAACTCTGAGCTTAAGTGTTTAAGTGCAAGAACAGAAACACCAACCTTGTGGCACAGAAGGCTAGGACATGCCAACTTGGACCTTATCACCAGATTATCAAGCAAGATGTTGGTAAAAGGCTTACCCGCATTAAAATATGTAAAAGAAGCTACATGTCGTGCATGTCAGCTTGGTAAATAGGTTAAGAGTTCCTTTAAACCCAAGCATGCTATCTCTACATCTAGACCTCTTGAACTGCTGCATATGGATTTTTTTGGACCCATGAGAACCATGAGTATAGGTGGTAAAAGTTAGTCTTTGTCATTGTTGATGATTACTCAAGATATACATGGGTTATATTTCTTGCTGATAAGGATCATGCATGTGATGAGTTTAGTACTCTTGTTAAACGATTACAAAATGAAAAAGGCTATAAAATTTCAAAAATAAGAAGTGATCATGGAGGAGAATTTGATAATCTTGCCTTCAATCAATTCTGTGAGCAAAGTGGCATAGTACACACTTTTTCGACTCCTAGAACACCTCAATAAAATGGGGTTGTTGAAAGGAAGAATCGAACCTTGCAAGAAATGCCTAGAATTATGCTTAATGAGCATAAGTTACCAGCATATTTCTGGGCAGAGGGTGTGAACACAGTGTGCTACATTTTAAATAGAGTCTCTATGCATCTTATAATTGAAAAGACACCCTATAAGATATGGTATGAGAAGAAACCAAATATCTCTTACTTTCGGGTCTTTGGGTCTAAATGCTATATTCTGAATACAAAGGATAACCTTGATAAGTTTGAGGCAAAATCTGTTGATGGCATTTTCCTTGGCTATTCTACAACCATTAAAAGTTATCGTGTCTATAATAAGATAAATATGGTTGTTGAAGAAACCATATATGTTGTTTTTTGATGAAACTGACCCGTGTGATCTAAGTGTTGAAGAAGATGCAAATGGTACTCCTGAAGCTCAACCACAGGTTATTAACATAGATATCCCATCTGATGAAAAGGATGAGGAACTACCTGTATTGGTTCCACATGATGCATCGCAACAATAGCATGACAATCTGCCTGATTTGGTTGCGGAAAAACCAAATGTCACCACACAAGCTTCAACTTCACAACGTACTGCTCAAATTATCAGAGCACCTAGAGGACTCTCAACTGATGCTATTCTTGGTGACATCACCAGAGGAGTAACCACAAGGTCATCCATGCAAAATGTGAACACACACGTTGCATTTTTATCGCAAATTGAACCCAAGAGCGCACATGATGCCATTCAAGATGAAAGTTGGGTCAATGCAATGCAAGAGGAAGTGAATCAGTTCAAAAGAAGTGATGTATGGGAACTGGTACCTAGACCACCTGAATACCCTGTCATTGGGAGAAAATGGGTTTTTAGAAACAAACTCAATGAAACTGGTATTGTGGTAAGAAACAAAGCAAGGTTAGTTGCTCAAGGCTATAATCAAGAAGAAGGTATTGATTATGATGAGACTTTTGCTCCGGTTGCTAAGTTAGAATATATTCGCATGCTACTTGCCTTTGCATCATTTAAATCATTTAAACTATATCAAATGGATGTTAAGAGTGCATTTTTAAATGGTTTTATTATGAAAGAAGTCTATGTTGAATAACCACCAGGTTTTGAATGCCATGAACATCCAGATTATGTTTACAAACTTAAAAAGACATTATATGGGCTAAAATAAGCTCCTAGAGCATGATATGATAGACTAAGTTCTTATCTTGTGTCTAAGGGTTTTAGGAGAGGCAAAGTGGATTCAACCTTATTTGTCAAAACGTGCAAAGATGATGTGATCATTGTGCAAATATATGTTGATGATATTTTACTTGGTGCTACTAATGTTCTTCTTTGTAAGGACTTTGAGAAACTTATGCACAGTGAGTTCGAGATGAGTATGATGGGTGAAATCACATACTTCCTTGGATTTCAAATCAAACAACTTGATGGTGGCATCTTTATAAATCAAGCAAAATACATCTATGAGCTACTTATGAGAATTCTTATGGATGCAACCAAATCTAGTCCTACGCCTATGAGTACTTCAACTAATCTTGACAAGGATGAAAATGGTAAGGATGTTAATATCAAGATGTATCAAGGCATGATAGGTAGTATTCTATATCTTACTACTACTAGACTTGACATCATGTTTAGTGTATGTCTATGTGCTCGATTTCATTCACGTCCTAAAGAATCACATCTTAGAGCCATAAAGCGTATTTTTAAGTACTTGAAAGGTACACCATCTCTAGGATTGTGGTATCCCAAAATTGATGCTTTTACTTTGATAAGCTATTCAGATGCAGACTTTGCAGGATGTACCTTAGACAGGAAAAGTACAAGTGGAACATGTCAATTGCTTGGACAATCTCTTATGTCTTGGTCAAGCAAAAAGCAAAATTTGGTTGCTACATCTACCTCAGAAGCCGAATATGTGGTGGCTAGAGCATGTGTGCTCAAGTTTTATGGATGAAGCAAACACTATCTGATTATGGACTAACTTTTAATTGTGTGCCTATCTGTTGTGATAGTTCCAGTGCAATTAATTTGACCAAAAATCCTGTGCAACACTCTCGGACCAAGCATATTGAAGTTCGACATCATTTCATCCGAGATCATGTGTTGAAGAAAGAAGTGGCCATTGAGTTTTCAAGATTGAAAATCAACTCGCTGATATCTTTACAAAGCCACTCAAAGAGGAGCAATTTATAAAAATCAGACTTGAGCTTGGGATGTGCAATCTATCTTAAAAGTTTGTGAGTAAATTTGGTTACTGCAAAAACCAAATCTATGCACATTTATTCATGCATCATATTAGGCTATTGCATTCACAACACTTGCACACAAGTACTATGCATTCAGGCAAATGAGGACACGTTCAAAAGGTGTTCGAATCATCAGAGATGCTGAAGGGAAATTTGGGAGGTTCTGGTTTCAAAAGAAACCATCTACGAGTTGATATCTTGGAAATATGGTTTTTGGGAAAAACTATTTCCTGGCAACCAACGGTTACTAACCAGAAGTTAGAAGAAAGGTGGAAATATGGCAGTTGGGTTCTGCAAAAAGTAGTTAACTTTTTATTTTTTCCATATTGGTCAGGGAAAATAAAGAGTAGTGGAGGAGTTATTACAAACCGTTTGCTATATTTCGTGAGACTTTCTCTCTCCTACATTATCTCTTCCACACACAAATCCGACTTTATCTCTCTCTCTCCAAAACTTTCTCAAACACAAAAACCCTAAAACACTTAAAAAACTCTATATCGCAAACATGAAGACAAACTCAGGGAAGGGCATCCCTACTAAAGAAACTAAGGTGCCGAAATCACCTAAACCTGTCATAGAAACGCCTCAACCAAAACAGAAGCCTGAACCTTCCACAAAAGTACAGTCACAGTCCTCTAAGAAAGCATCCATGGAGAAGAAGAATCAGCGTAGCATGGATTTGTCATCAACAATGAAGACTACTGAAGGGAAAGAGATTCAGAGGGCAAGTAATAAGAATCTGAAAAGTTCCGGTAGTATTCTTAAATCTTCACTTTCTGTTTCGAATGCTACTAGGATAGCAATAGAGAGAATTTATGACCCGAAATATGCTAGACGTGACACTACACTCTCTAAAGAAAATGCTGGTGTAAGGCTGTTCTATGAGGTAGAAGAATGGGCTGTTAGGAATATATGGGGAGCATGTAAAATGTTCTCTGAGACACCAAACTCTGAAGAAATTAATTCTGTTTCATCCTGCATTATGAAGAGGTTTGGTGAAGTAAGTGAAAGAGCTGCTCGTGAATACTTCCTTGATATTCTAAGACCAGTAGGTGAAGAAGGTCCGTCAGGCCATGTTATGGATGCAGACTTAGCTGAAAAAGAGGCCTTGAAGGTAAATGAAGATCTGGTTGTGGAGAAACTAGATGATGAGAAGTGTGTCGAGAAAGAAGTTGATGATGAGTCTTCTTTTGATAATGAGAAGGAGCTGGAGAAGCAATATGAAAAGTCTGTGTTTGCTCACAAGACTGAAGTACCAAAGAAGCAGAAGAGAACAGATATGGTTTATGCAACTCCAGCAATTGAGGAAGCCGAGTGCTCGCCTTCTCAAAAATGGAATTTTAAGGCGGACTGGAAAGAAGAAGAAGCAGAACACTGGAGTCCATTTGATTGAATCTGACTCAAAATGAAGAAATTACTGAAGCAGAGATTTCCAAAAAGTCTGCAATGGATGATCTGGTTGCTGAAAAACTAGATCTTGAAAAAGAAGAAATGAATGATTTTATCTCAAAATTCTACTCTGATGACGAGCAAGAAAAGGAAAATGGTGATAACAATGCTGAATTTGAGGAGCGTAATGATGATGAGGAAGAGAAAGAAGAAGATGAAGAAGAAGACGAAGAGAAAGAAGAGGTAGAAGATGAAGAGAATGATGATGATGTTGAGGAAGAGCAAGAGGACGAAGAAGAAAAAGAAGATGATGCCAAGGATGACACTGAGGATAATGATGATGAGGAGAACCAAGAGTCCGAAAAGGAACAGACAGAGGAAGAAGAAGAGGTTCTTGAGTCCCCAAAGAAAAAGGCCAAGGCAATTGTCAAGGCCAAGTCGACTGCCACATCCGATGGTTTGGTCAAGAAAGAGGATGGGACGAAGTAGTTCACAACACTCGCCAAAGACTTCAATGTGTTTTTGAAAGACTTTGAAGGTCTTGGAATCACTTCTATCCTGAAACGCTTCAAGCTTGACTATTTGGCCACTTTGCAGATCCAAACGGATGAGGATATTGTGGTTGAGTTCTATAAGAATCTACATATCAAGATGGACAGAAATAAAAATGTCAATTATCTAGTGAGCACTGTGTTGGGCAAAAAGATCAAGGTGACTGAAGAAATTATCCAAGATGTGCTGAAGACCAAGAAAGGGACTATCAAGCACTACGACACTTGGTCCGAGACTAAAGTGAACATCAGAGGAGCACCGACTTACAGTCAGCAAACTAGATTAGTGTATGGCTCCAACCAGAAAGGTACATATCAACAGACTAGCCCTCTTGCTAGAGCTGTGTTGTATATGCTCACCTGAGTAATCTTTCCACGTCCTTGGCATTTCAATGAGATCTCCAATCATGATCTAGGGCTTGTTGCATGTCTTATGGAGAAGAGTCCAATTTGTTGGGAATATCAGGTTCTCCATCAAATGGCTCTTTATAAATCCAGAAGTCATGGACGATTGGTTACCATGATTGCAAAGAGTTTTGGTGTGAAATCATCAAAGAATGCTAAACTTCAGCCTGTTACACTCCTTGACCGCAAAACCTTGTCCAACATGAGCATCAAGATTGGCGTAAATGGGCAGTATGAAGTCATTTGTGCTGGAGCAAGTGCTTAAGAAACCATGATTGATGATCTGGGAACACGACTGAGTCTTTTGGAGACTGACATGGATGATATCTGTGATGATATCGCTGATCTTAAGGAGGAGATGATGGCACAATTTCAGTTGGTTCTTTCCTGATTCCCTCCACAAGTATCCTCTGTTGATGACTGAAGCCTTCTAGATCTAATGCCATAGAAATCATGCATTGCATTCATTTTGGTTCTGCTTATTGGTTCTGTTTATCTAGTTCTTATTTTGGTTACTCTCGAATATTTTCTATCTTTTAGGGATATTATGTTTGAATATTGCTCTTTCGAATGGTTAAAATTCTACATGATCTTTGCTCTGTTCCTATGCTATATACTCCCTTTTTGCTGATGCCAAAAGGGGGAGAAATTTGTTGTCAAGTTGATTGACTGCATGCAAGAACATTGGTTATGACTTACGGTTTCTGTGAGAAACCATATTTCGGAGACTTATAGTTTCTATGAGAAACCAAATAGCGTGAAATATATATACATGTGTTTGATTATGCAGGCACCGTTGAAAAGCATTAGTTGATGCTACTACTGTGATATGGTTGGTGCAATAACCATATATGCTTAATCTTATTAAGTCTTATGCAGGAAGTGTGGAGTTGAAAATCTGGTTTTATCAAAAACCACACTTGTGTCTAAGATTTGGTTTCTGCCACAAACAAAAATTTGTGATGAATGCTGCGCGACTTCGTTTATGTTATTATGCATTCAACTAATCTTTTGTGCAGAAAGTGGAAAATAAAGGGGGACATATATGATTGGCTGTTGTATGCCAATATACACATTCACAAGGAATGCGTTATATGTTTTTCTAAAACTTATCCTTGTTGAATTATAAAAGTGTTTTCAAAAGGGGAGTAACAAAATAGGGAGAGGTTCGAGAAAATTATGAGAATATCTTTTGAACCCTTGTTATATGAAAAATCAACACAAATTTGTCATCATAAAAAAAAGGGAGATTGTTGACAAAAAATTAGGGTTAATCACCTCTTAATGATAAGCTATGATTAACCATATTGATTATCTAGTTTTGATGACTAAGAAATTATAAGTGTGTTGCTAGCTTTGTTTGTGTTGATTTTTGCTTACAGAAAAATTATGGTTTCTCCCGATACCATATCTTGGACACACAACATATGGTTTTTATCGCTACCATATCTTGCATACACGACATATGGTTTTTACCAAGGTTATCAAAACCGGACCGGTTCGTCCGGTTAACCCGGTTCAGCTGCCTTTTCAGCAAAGCCCCGGTCCGGTTCACTGGAAAAAACCCTCTGTTACACAACCATTTTGAACCGACCGGTTTTTATGGTTTTTAACGAATCGGCCGGTTTTTACCGGTTTTTTTACCAGTTGAACCTCTTTTTTTCATTTGAAAGTTTTAAAAAAGGTGAGAGTAAGACTTGAACCCCTTGACCTCCTAACAATATTTAAAGTCATTAACCAACTAAACTATTACAAATTAGTATTTTCTTTACATAAGTTTTAGTATATATTGAGAATGACTTCAATTTTGACCATAAAATTATTATAATGAATATATTTTGACCGTTTTCTTAAAAAAATAATATATTTTAATAAAACGGTTGAACCCCGGTTTTCCTTGAACATCCCCTTCGCCGGTTCAATGGCCGGTCCGATTTTTAAAACCTTGGTTTTTACTGATACCATATTTGTGAAGCTGTCACTATCAACTTTTTTAGCAAGTTGCATGTGGTCCTGCAAGCATTTAAATCCCACTTCCAGCCATTTGAATTGAAGAACAAGTAAGAGGGAAGACTTTATGGAAGTGCAGAAGATGTTCCCACCTAACTCCCACTCAACTCCAGAAGGTGGTCCAAACTTTCCAGATTTGGTAATACTTTGCAACCAAGGAGTTGACATGCATAATGACACCAAACTGAAGTATTTATGAATTGAAGTCAACTGGAGTACAAGAAGCCGTTGCTGGACCTTATCCCCCACACTCAGATTCTATAAAGAGGGACGTTTACTCCTCTGGAAGCTCATCCCAGCAATTGTGCAAAAACTGAGTGTATACTTGAGCTAAAAGATTTGGTATTTGATCTGGTTTTTCTGCTTACAGTGTGAAACTATTTCAAGGGGCAATTTGTAAGCAAGACTTGGTTTAGTTTTGCTGGGTACTCAAGTCTAGGATTAGATTTGAGGGTAGGTTCAAGCTTAGCCTGTGAAAAGCTTGTGTAGGTTAGAGCTTAGCCTGCGAAAAACTTGTAAAGATTCGAGCTTAACCTAGAAAAGCTTGTGCTTGTAAAGGTTAAGGTTGATCCTGCAAAAACCTAAGTATAGTGAGTGTTAGAAATCCTAAAATAAGGAACATTTAGGTAGTGGAGTACTTGGTGAGGAGGAACCACTCTAAATCATCTGTGTTCACTCTCTTTCTCTCTCTCTTTACTTACTTTCTTGCTCTATATACTCACTAAGTGCTCGAAAGATTTGGTATCACAAAAACCAAATCTTTCCGCAAGATTTGCTATCGCATAAACCAAATCTCTCTGTTCAGAAAAGTTTGAAGTCTAATTCCCCCCCCCCCCCCCCCCCCCCCCCCCCCCCCCCCCCCCCCCCCCCCACCCCCCTCCCCTTAGGCACTTTTGGGCCTACAAAAAATACCAAGGCGCACATAAATACCCTATTTAAATATTAAGAATAACAAATAATGAATGATATGTCATACATTAATGAATGACCTACTTAAATATTAAATATAAAAAATAATAAATGACATGTAGTCCCTTATAATAATTCTATTTTAGTATAGAATTTCATTATAATAATGAATGACATATCATACAGGCATGCACCCTTATCTAAATATTACTAGTAACAAATAATGAATGATATCTCATACATTAATGAATTTTGTTTTTTTTTTCAGACATACATTAATGAATGACATGTTTCCTATTTAAATATTAAAAATAACAAATAATAAATTACATGTAATCTCTTATAATATTTCTATTTTAGTATAGAATTCAACATAATAATGAATGACATGTTATATACTAATAAATGACATGCACCCCTATCTAAATATTAATAGTAACAATATTGAATTACTAATTTTTTTCGATTAGTTAGAAACTAGACCCATTCATTTATTTTTTCGCTTTCTTTTTCTCTTTTTAACAAATTTTTCTACTCATATATTTTTTTAACTACTATAATTATCATCTCTTAATTGTTTTCTCTTATCTTACACAGGTAAAATTTTTGTAGACAAAATTAAAATTGATAGAAAGTGTAAAGTTGCCAAAAATTAAGTTTATAGAATATTTACACTCATAAAAATAACATAGAACTTATAAAAATTTGCATTACCATTACTATTAAGTTAAGTAAAATTTTTCTATAAACAATAAAAGATGCAATAAAAAATTTAAAATAGGTAAATAATAAAATGCAATGATCAAAATAAGTGTAAGAAATAATGAATAGTGAGACGTTAGTAGATTATTTACCCTCACAAAAAGATATTTGAAACTTAACAATTAATATAATGTTTAAAATATATAATGTTGTACAAAAAAATTTTGAAATTTTTAACATAAATTCTAAATGTGTTAACATAAATAAATATGAAAAAATATAACTCTATGCATAATAACCTTTTTTAAGAAAAATTATAATATTTACACTGAAACGCCCCGACCCGTATTTACCGTACACAGTAAACACATGTCGGAACTATAACAACCCAACCCAACAAAGCCCAGCATACAGTGTATACAACAGATATCCGGGCTCAACAGCCCATAATAAAAACAACAATAATAACTCAACCGGCCCAATGGCCCAATAATAGCAAAAATAATGCACAGCGGAAGACTTAACAACTCACAAAACACTGTATGCGACTCTGATGCAAACTATGGATCCAAGTCCTGTCCAAGGGATAACGCCGCAGCCTGTCTGGAGTACACCAAACCTGTACCAAAAATAACTCATCCTACGGGATGAAAGCTCGCAGGTGAGGGGTGAGTCCAAAGTGCTCACCGACGAAGGAAAGACAATCAATATGCACACTAAAATTACTCAAGTCGAAAACAAGGAAAAATCGCCAAAATAAAACAAATCAAAGACTCAAATAAAATCCAATTTCCAGTTTTATCTTTCCGGGCCCCGTCACGGATAAGCTAGAGGTCAGACCTGGTTATCAACACATTTCGGGTGCCAGACCAAATCCAGAGAACCCAGGGATAGACATCCCAAAAATAATCACGGGATAGACATCCCAAGCATGGACATGCTTATCACAAGAACCCAGGTCAAGGCCACCACGAAACAGTCTTAAACCATCGAGTCGTACCACTACTTATCACGTGACAATTATATTACCGTCATTAAAATCAAATCACAGGGATCGACATCCCTAACCAAAATACCGGGATAGACATCCCTACCCAAAATCAAGGATCAACATCCTTATCACAATTTATTATTAATCCATCTTATACTTTGAACCAAAAGACACAGAAAATCAACACGGGGATAAACATCCCAAAAACACCGAATCAAAATACTGGGATAAACATCCCGACAACTGTAACGACCCGGGTAAAATTTTTGAGATTTTACCGAGTCGTTTTAACTCTTACAACAGTAAATAGATTCTATCGTTGTAACCATGAATTCTACCGCACCGAGTTTCTCCGAGTTTTACCGGGACTAACCGAGCTTCATTTCGATCGCCAAGGACGTATGACGTTTTGGAGTATCTTCGCAACCGAGCCTTGGAATTAACTTCCGAGAATTTTACACGGCTAACCGAACCTCGATTTTCAATTCCGAGACTTGAGCAACGCTCGGGAGAGTTAATTGGATTTTCCGAGCCCAAGTTGTATTTTCAGGACCGGGACGAATTTCGAAAAGACGTTTATGCCCTTGGGATATTTTGGAACTCAAAGGAACCGGAAGGGTAAATCCGTCTTTTGAAGAATCAGATTTTTCCAACAATAATTCATAGATATTTTATTTTTTTTTATTCTTTTCTTTTCTTTCACCTTTTTCCTCCACTACTTTTTGTCTCCTGATTTTTTTTGTTTCAACCGGCCACTCCCCCTTTATCTTCCATCTTTTCTTTTTTTTCCCTTATTTTTTTCTTCCTCCACCTCTTCCTACAACCCGAGACCAGCTGCCCTTATCCCCCACTTCTCTTTTCTTTCTTCTCCATTTCCTTTCTCCTTCCCCTTCCTTTTCTTCTTCCTCTTCCCTTCCTCCTCCACCTCTCACCACAACACCACCATCCGCCGCGACAACCACCACCAAGCCGTGCCGAGCCATACCCGACCTCACCCACCGGCCACCACCACCACAAGCCTCCGTCTCCTCTTCCTGTTCTCAGGCCGCCTCACACAAAGCCGCCACACCCTCACGTTTCCTCTTCCCTGCAACTGACCGACGCACCCCTGCCTCTAATCTCCTCTCTTCGAATCCAGCCCCGCTGAAGGAAGACTGCCGCTCGACGTGCCGCCTCTCACCTTTGGTCGCCGCCGCAGCAAGGAATGCACCACCGCTCTCTCTCTGTCCTCTGCAATTCAAGTCGCCGTCGTCAGGACAGCCGCCTCCAGTGCCGATCTTCCTTCCCCTGTTCTCGCGTGCCCGTCCCCGACTATGAGCCGCCGCCGCCGTCAATGGGTGAGTCCACGGCCGCGTCCTCTTCATCTCTTTCTGCCGAGTAATTACCTGTTGGATTTGATTATTTAATTGTCGGTCCTGCACAATTAAAACTTATAGTTAAACAATTGGTTTTGCTTGGATTGTGATTAATTGGTTTCAATTGTTTGGCGTGGGTTTGTGGATTTTGTGAGTTGTGGAGAAGGATGATGTCGTTGTTGTTGTTGCTGTTGTTAAGGACATGGATTGATGGCGTGGTGGTGCAGTGTTGATGTTTTTCTGGACGGTGAACAGTAACAGTGGAGTATTTGGACTCGTGAACAGTGTTAGCCGGAATCCGGCAGCCTCGGGAATTTTCCGGCGAACCCGGGAAAGGACTGTTGGGTAAAACCCGAGCCTTGGACTCTTATGCATTTAACGGACCATGGACATAATAACAAACCCGAGCCACGTTAACAAACCCGAACAATACTAAACGGACCCCGACATTAAAACGACAACTAATGAAATGGCTAATTAATAATAATAACCTATGATTCTAATAATTTAACTTATGCTTTATTTAATTATTTAGTTATGTTTTATTCAATTTATGCCTTATGTATTTAATTTATACTTCTTATTTATTTAATTTTATTTATGTTTTTATTCTATAATAAATTGAGTTATAAATTTGGTTTATGGTTATATATGAATCATCTAGTATTTATAAATATGACTATATATGAATTATCTTATATACAAGTATTTATACGAATATATAGGCATATTTTGTATTTTAATTATGTTTATATTAGTATTTATCTTTTCTTATCAACAAAAGGCTAAAGAGTCGGGATATCGGCTTGAATGCTCGATTTTAGTTTTAATTTAAAAAAAATTAATAGTATGACGGTTAAGGTTATATAACCGATTCATTTCCAAGTAATTGGGAAGATTGATTTCATAAGAAAATTATGGAGATAATAATAATAATGGATACGGAGTAAGACAAGTCATTTAATAAATACTAAAATCGGCATCATGCATAATCATTCTTGTTGTGCATTGTAAATGATTTCTGTTGTTCTAAATATAGGAATAACGAGGCTTAATCGGATGTCAATTTTCTGGAGTACCAGGTGAGGATATAAACTTATAAACTTCGGTATGCTGCCCGTGGTACCCCGAATGTTTGATTGATCATTTTTCTTATATGATATCTTGTTGTGCCGTCATGTTATTGCTGGCTGCTATTGTGATAATTGTTATGTATTTGGTGACTACTGTGGTTGATTATTGAACTTTGGGATGTTGATGTGATTATTATGATGACTATACGAGATACGAGATATTGAGTTAATAGTGATAGTGATCCGGTATCTTGACATTGTGATTGGATTCCCAGAGGAGCTGTGAGGCTGAGAGCCTGCTCGAGAAAGTGAGTATGATGAGTTACTGTTGGACAAGAGGAATAATTAATGATAATAAACAGTGCTAATATCATCTAGACATCTAGGTTGTCACGTGATAGGTATTGGTACGGCCAGATGGTAGTCGCCCTGTGATTTGTGATATGATAGGGAGGACTGCGTGGACTCCCGGCTGAGGACTGCGGGACTCAGTTGATTTGTTATAGGAAGGACTGCGGGACTTCCGCCGAGGACTGCGGGACTTCCGCCGAGGACTGCGGGACTCGGTTATTTGTGATATGATTTGTGATATTTATGGATTAACGGGGAGTACCCTGGGGTTAGCTAACCTGGCTACCAGGCACAGCCATTACTTATTACGTGATAGGGCCCTAATAATAAAATTGGTAAGTCTATTGTCATATGTCGGTGAGTTTATGAGGTTAGCTTTACCATGAGAAGTCTGACGCATAGTTAGTTCAGGTAAGTTGATACCGATATTGTGTTTGTGCTTGCTGTACTTCTATTGTGTTCCGTGTTGGCTTGGGTGTATTTGCGGTTGTATGTATACTGTGGTTTATTTGTTTATCGGTGAGACAGTGGTTGGTCTCACCCCTCACACATATAAAATGTTACTGAATGTCTAGAAATGCTTCCGCTGTGCAAATATTGATGTCCCCACAAGGTGACGTAATTGTGATTTGATTGTCTATTTATCTTTTTATTAGTATGTGTCTTGCTCTTAGGATATGTTGGCCACGTGGTGGTACTGTTTGCTGTATTTACTGTTAGAAGGGTGAATTTAGGTCAGGGTGTTTCATTTTGGTAGCGGAGCGGGTTGTAGGTCCTTGGGTGATTGTTTTGCTTGTTTGTTGTGCATAGCTCGCTCCATATGTTTATCATTCTGCATTCATATCATTTAGTTAGTGCATTACGGATCCGGTCAAGGGACGCCAGCTGTCGGAGAACATTCATACATGAGGTAAATGATGCCATTAATTAGTGAAAATGTAAATATTACTAATATTGCTAAAATTTTGAGTACAAACAAAAATATTACATGGATATTTTATATTATATAAAAAGGGAAATATTACATTGATTCTTGATATTTTATAAAAATAAAAATACATTCAACGGTTCGCAACGACGTTGACACGGAAGCTGTTTGCGTCACTGTTGACGTTGACCGTGACTCTGTCGCTCCAAGAGAACCACATGCCGCCTCCGTCGCGCTGGCTAGGAATCTCGAACCGGTTAGCTTGAGGGAAACGGAGTGGAATCAGACCGTGATCGTCTCGCGGTTGCCATTGCGTCTCCGTCAGAAGAACCATGTTGGGCTTATATTGGTTCTTCAAGTCCCTCAAAGTACGAGAGAACTCTTGGGCACGTCTTGCCACACCTCTGCAATTCCACACCAGCAGTCGTACCTTTGGCCAGGTTGGAGGTAGCCGAGTCATTCTAGGTATGCTCTGGGCTGTCATTGCTAGCTGGTAGTAAGCGCCTTGCTCCACAGTTTGGCAAGTGGACTCCAAGTTGAACTCCTGAAGCCTATCCGAAATGAAGAACATCACGGAGTTGGCTGATCCGTAGTAGGATGACCTCAGAGTGCCGCGATCCTCCAGGAAGAACACCTCTTCCATTGGAGTGACGAAGAACCGTGACGAGTAGAGCTCGTCGACGAAGACTAGACGTGGCATTCTTCCGAGCTCATTCGGCAGCTCTTCAGCACGTTCGTTGACCGTGCTGTAGGCTAGACGATTCCTTCTGCCAAGGTTGGCACCTTCGACAAAGAACACTGACGATGGAGCAGGCATTTTGACTGGGAGATTTTGAGTTTTTACTGAACGTGTGGGGTTTCGTTTTATGACCGTGGTATTTTCTATGCTTGAGCGTTTTATTGCTTTTAAAACACTTTAGATGAATTACACTTCACCGCTCCTTCTTTTATACACTAATGGGGAGCGTGATTACCGTTTTTGATTTTCAAGATTTTGTTTTTGAATCTACCGTTGCTTGCATTTATTGCTTTACGCGTTTTTCGGATGACCGTGCCAGAGTTTTTCAGTCTTTTTCCATCTCTTGATTTTCTTCGCTCTGGCTACCTTGTCTTATCTTTCTACGGTCTTGTTATCTTTTTTTGCATCTTTTATCACTTACATTCGTAAACGTTGAGGCCAGATGGATGGGACCACACCTCGAGTAGAACGCATGTGCGACAAGCTCACAGTTGTTCGGACATCGTGGAGAGATACAAGATTCGACAGACGTTTTGGCATATGCGGAAATCGTGAACAAGTGGGTAACGTTTCTTACGAGGGACACAGGACTCTCTCGTGATCGTCACCGTGCGAGTTAACGGTCGTCCTTCATGAGGAAATCAACGTCACCGTTAGCTGTGAACGTTACGTTTCGTGATTCGAGAATGCTTAGGACCGATTTAGGCGCCGATCATGAAACGCGATTTTGTTTTAATATCTTTTTGTTTTGATTTTGTGAAACGAGTTTTGTTTTTAATTTCCTTAAATTTGATTTTATATTCTTATAGTTGATTTTTATTTTGCTTTGAGAGGTTTTATTTTCCGATTAACATAAGATTTCGTAACATAAGAGATTTTGATTTAGAAAGGAAATTTATTTTATTAATTTCATAATAAGGTTATACAACAGAGGAGAAGTACACTCTATGGAGTTACTTGCTTCTCTAAATCTTTTACAATCTTCTTGGCATTTTCCATGTGAGGAAAGAGCTCCATGCACGCCAGTTCTATCTGTGCTACCGCCGAGCTGATCTTCTTCAGCGAGAAGTTCAGCTGTGTCAACTTCTGCTGCGGTGTGCTGCTCTCAGCGACCGCCTTGCCCTTGCGATCTTCAGCTTTCTTGGGGACTCGTTTCTTCCGCCGTCTTGGAGAGACGACCATATGCTCCTTGAGGCCGATGATGTTCGTCTTGAAGCACTTCTTCGGAGGTTCTTCTTCATCGGAGCTTGTTTGGAAAGCTCTGCCGCCGATGTAGCTATCGTCCTCCGAGTCTGAGGTCGTTCTTGTTCTCAGTGGGGAATCCATGGCTGTGTGTGTGAGTTCCCAGCCATGAGGTTCGGATTTTATAGAAAATGAGATGTCGTGTAAGGGTATAAGCGACATATCACGTTGGGTTTGGACATCTAGCAGAGTGTGCCAGAAGCTTATCGTGGTAGGACCCACGGATAAGACACGAAATTTCGGGGACGAAATTCTTTTAAGGTGGGTAGATTGTAACGACCCGGGTAAAATTTTTGAGATTTTACCGAGTCGTTTTAACTCTTACAACGGTAAATAGATTCTATCGTTGTAACCATAAATTCTACCGCACCGAGTTTCTCCGAGTTTTACCGGGAGTAACCGAGCTTCATTTCGATCGCCAAGGACGTATGACGTTTTGGAGTATCTTCGCAACCGAGCCTTGGAATTAACTTTTGAGAATTTTACACGGCTAACCGAACCTCGGTTTTCAATTCCGAGACTTGAGCAACGCTCGGGAGAGTTAATTGGATTTTCCGAGCCCAAGTTGTATTTTCAGGACCGGGACGAATTTCGAAAAGACGTTTATGCCCTTGGGATATTTTGGAACTCAAAGGAACTGGAAGGGTAAATCCGTCTTTTGAAGAATCAGATTTTTCCAACAATAATTCATAGATATTTTATTTTTTTTTTATTCTTTTCTTTTCTTTCACCTTTTTCCTCCACTACTTTTTGTCTCCTGATTTTTTTTGTTTCAACCGGCCACTCCCCCTTTATCTTCCATCTTTTCTTTTTTTTCCCTTATTTTTTTCTTCCTCCACCTCTTCCTACAACCCGAGACCAGCTGCCCTTATCCCCCACTTCTCTTTTCTTTCTTCTCCATTTCCTTTCTCCTTCCCCTTCCTTTTCTTCTTCCTCTTCCCTTCCTCCTCCACCTCTCACCACAACACCACCATCCGCCGCGACAACCACCACCAAGCCGTGCCGAGCCGTACCCGACCTCACCCACTGGCCGCCACCACCACAAGCCTCCGTCTCCTCTTCCTGTTCTCAGGCCGCCTCACACAAAGCCGCCACACCCTCACGTTTCCTCTTCCCTGCAACTGACCGACGCACCCCTGCCTCTAATCTCCTCTCTTCGAATCCAGCCCCGCTGAAGGAAGACTGCCGCTCGACGTGCCGCCTCTCACCTTTGGTCGCCGCCGCAGCAAGGAACGCACCACCGCTCTCTCTCTGTCCTCTGCAATTCAAGTCGCCGTCGTCAGGACAGCCGCCTCCAGTGCCGATCTTCCTTCCCCTGTTCTCGCGTGCCCGTCCCCGACTATGAGCCGCCGCCGCCGTCAATGGGTGAGTCCACGGCCGCGTCCTCTTCATCTCTTTCTGCCGAGTAATTACCTGTTGGATTTGATTATTTAATTGTTGGTCCTGCACAATTAAAACTTATAGTTAAACAATTGGTTTTGCTTGGATTGTGATTAATTGGTTTCAATTGTTTGGCGTGGGTTTGTGGATTTTGTGAGTTGTGGAGAAGGATGATGTCGTTGTTGTTGTTGCTGTTGTTAAGGACATGGATTGATGGCGTGGTGGTGCAGTGTTGATGTTTTTCTGGACGGTGAACAGTAACAGTGGAGTATTTGGACTCGTGAACAGTGTTAGCCGGAATCCGGCAGCCTCGGGAATTTTCCGGCGAACCCGGGAAAGGACTGTTGGGTAAAACCCGAGCCTTGGACTCTTATGCATTTAACGGACCATGGACATAATAACAAACCCGAGCCACGTTAACAAACCCGAACAATATTAAAAGGACCCCGACATTAAAACGACAACTAATGAAACGACTAATTAATAATAATAACCTATGATTCTAATAATTTAACTTATGCTTTATTTAATTATTTAGTTATGTTTTATTCAATTTATGCCTTATGTATTTAATTTATACTTCTTATTTATTTAATTTTATTTATGTTTTTATTCTATAATAAATTGAGTTATAAATTTGGTTTATGGTTATATATGAATCATCTAGTATTTATAAATATGACTATATATGAATTATCTTATATACAAGTATTTATACGAATATATAGGCATATTTTGTATTTTAATTATGTTTATATTAGTATTTATCTTTTCTTATCAACAAAAGGCTAAAGAGTCGGGATATCGGCTTGAATCCTCGATTTTAGTTTTAATTTAAAAAAAATTAATAATATGACGGTTAAGGTTATATAACCGATTCATTTCCAAGTAATTGGGAAGATTGATTTCATAAGAAAATTATGGAGATAATAATAATAATGGATACGGAGTAAGACAAGTCATTTAATAAATACTAAAATCGGCATCATGCATAATCATTCTTGTTGTGCATTGTAAATGATTTCTGTTGTTCTAAATATAGGAATAACGAGGCTTAATCGGATGTCAATTTTCTGGAGTACCAGGTGAGGATATAAACTTATAAACTTCGGTATGCTGCCCGTGGTACCCCGAATGTTTGATTGATCATTTTTCTTATATGATATCTTGTTGTGCCGTCATGTTATTGCTGGCTGCTATTGTGATAATTGTTATGTATTTGGTGACTACTGTGGTTGATTATTGACTTTGGGATGTTGATGTGATTATTATGATGACTATACGAGATACGAGATATTGAGTTAATAGTGATAGTGATCCGGTATCTTGACATTGTGATTGGATTCCCAGAGGAGCTGTGAGGCTGAGAGCCTGCTCGGGAAAGTGAGTATGATGAGTTACTGTTGGACAAGAGGAATAATTAATGATAATAAACAGTGATAATATCATCTAGACATCTAGGTTGTCACGTGATAGGTATTGGTATGGCCAGAAGGTAGTCGCCCTGTGATTTGTGATATGATAGGGAGGACTGCGTGGACTCCCGGCTGAGGACTGCGGGACTCAGTTGATTTGTTATAGGAAGGACTGCGGGACTTCCGCCGAGGACTGCGGGACTCGGTTATTTGTGATATGATTTGTGATATTTATGGATTAACGGGGAGTACCCTGGGGTTAGCTAACCTGGCTACCAGGCACGNTGCGGTTGTATGTATACTGTGGTTTATTTGTTTATCGGTGAGACAGTGGTTGGTCTCACCCCTCACACAGTTCCTGCAGGTTAGGTTTGCACACCGGCGGCTATGGCGTTACCTCGGACAAGACTCGGATCCAATAGCATGCATTGTGTCTTGCATATAAAATGTTACTGAATGTCTAGAAATGCTTCCGCTGTGCAAATATTGATGTCCCCACAAGGTGACGTAATTGTGATTTGATTGTCTATTTATCTTTTTATTAGTATGTGTCTTGCTCTTAGGATATGTTGGCCACGTGGTGGTACTGTTTGCTGTATTTACTGTTAGAAGGGTGAATTTAGGTCAGGGTGTTTCAACAACAATCACAACAAATGCAATCATCAACAGTGCAGTAAACATCAAACACAATAACCGAGTAATACAGGCACATATTGAAGGAAATCCATCCTCACCTTGGCCAATTACTCAACTCCGGAAACAATAACCGGTCCGACGCCGGCTCCTCGGGAAACTGCCCGATATCCAAACCTATAAAACAAAACAACATATACACATAAATGCACATAATCGGTATACTATGATGCCCAAACTGCGAAATTACCAATCCCGGTTACACATCTTTTATTATCAACTTTTACCGAAAATATTATACCATACGTATATCCGAATATAATTTCGGTACCATACTTTAATTAAAACTCTTTTCAAAATATTTCTTTAAAATACTATACCTTTTTCCAAAATGATAATTACCATATTTTCTCAGAAAAATAAAACGTGTCTATAATTTACAGAAAATATATATATAGTATTTATCTTTTTCAAATATATATAATAATATTTTCCAACACAAAATATAATTACCTTTAATTTTCAAAGTACATATTTATATATATATATACCACAACCATAATTTTCCAGGGAAAAACAATATATATATTAAATTTCCAGAAATTAATTTCATGGTATATATATATTTTTCCAATTAACAATAGTTTTTCTCCAAAACATAACTTAATTATTTACCCATGTATATATATTTATATTATCCTCAAAATACAAGAATTAAATTGACCATAATTTTCTAAAAGTAAATATATAATTTTTTTCCAAAATTATATACCAGAATATATATATATATATATATTGTTTTTTTAAATTAAAAAAATAAATCGGACTGGGCTGAACAGGACCAGGCCCAGACCAAGGCAGCAGGCCCGCCAAGGCTTGGCCCAGCACCAGCCCACAGCCCAGCCCACGCGAACAAACCCAACCCAGAATAGGCGACCCGACCAGAAGATACGGGTCGGACGCGGCTCACCTCACGGGTTCAGCGACGGCGGCGCAACGAGCGGCAAGGACGGGCGAGAAGAAGGCTAGCGCGAGGTCGGCGAGGCTGAGGTGACTCCATAGGCGGCGGAAGGGCGGCGCTGCGCCGTTGGCGTGAGGCGGCAGGCGCGGAAAAGCTAGGTCCGCGGGTTCTCCGCCGGGTCAACGGCGCGTCACGGCGCTACAGTGGACGGAACGACACGGGGGGGACGGCAACAGGTCGGCGACGGGACGGCGAGCACGGTGGTGGCGGCGGTGGCATGAGACGCGGCAGGGAACGACTTCGCGTGAACAGTGCAGGGGCGCCTGGGGGTGACGAACTGTTCCTTCCTCTCTTTTTTTTTCTTTTTCTGAATTTTCTTATTTTCTTCTTTTTTTCTCCCTTTTCTTTTCTATTTTCCGAATTTTTTTCTTTCTTTTTTTTTTCTCCACTCCCTCTCTGTTTTTTTTTCTATTTTTTTCTGTTTTTTTATTTTTTTTATTTTTTTCTTTTTCCTTTTCATCTTTTTTTTTTCTCTCTTTTTTTCTTTTCCTCTTCTCTTCTTCCCCTCCCCTGCTTTCTTCTTTTTATAAGCGTGATAATCACTATGCGACCTGTGAATCTGTAATAATGCAGCTTGTCTGCATTACAGAGCGAGTCCGGTTCGGACCAAAAAATAACTGATACCCCCTTAGTTATTTTGCGGTGTGATTTTTCCGAAAATCCCGGGACCCGAAAAATACCAACTTAGGCCCGAAAAATCCACGGAAAAATCATGAGCGCGGAAAAACTCTCGGTTCCGAAAAACGACGCTCGATTTACCTTGAATTAATTATCCAAGATTAATTCAACAGTAAATCACGGTAAAAAGACTTTTACAGTCCCGGTAAAAATCCAAAATTTTTACCCGGGCTGTTACATACACTCTTTTAATCACTTTATAAAATAAAATACTACTTAAAATTAAACATAATAAATAATCAAGTTTTTTATATTAAAAAGATTATATAATTTTGCAAAAAAAATGTCATGAACTATCAAAAAAAAATTTTAAAAAATCATCCGTTTAAATTGTTTAGGAAAAGAAATGAATGTTACAAATTTACTACTGTTGAAGTAAAAATAATGGTGATAAACAATTACATAGTCAAGTCTAAATCTATATAAATGATTAATAAATCAAGTGAAGAAATAGTGATTAGCATAAACTTTATATAAAATTGACAATTATAATTAAGTTATTGGTAAAATATAGAAAAATAAAAATTTATGAAAAATAATTTGAAATAAGTATAGAATTTACATAAATAAATAATAAAAGTATAAAGAAAGAAGTCAATAAAATCTCTATTCACATACCTTCTAAAATTATAAAATATATTTAATTATTTTAAGTATTATAAGTGTGAATCTGATGATGATTAGTAAAATACTTAAGACTAATTAATTGTGTTTATTAACATATTGCTCACAGTAAATTGAACAATGCTCATGTTGTTACAATAACTTTTTAAGTGCAATAATAACCTCTTAAGTGTATTTTTTTTTATGCTAATTGACATTCTTTATTGTAGGTTAGGCAATTAATTACACTAATGATTATTACATTATATTAAATGATTATCGCTTTAACTATATTTTGATTATGACAAACCTATGTGTATTATCTTTTGTGTCAAACCATGATTTTCAACCCACATATGAAATGCTTAACCCGTGAACAAGTCCCTTGGAAGATGAAGTAAGTGGGAATGGAGTTAGTGGGCATGAAGGGTCGCTTTTACCGAAAAGCTCCCATGCCACTTTTGATTGTTCAATCTCTATGTCTATTAGTCAAACAACCTAGGACACTACACTTCTGGACTCTGAACTGATGATTAAAGGTACTTTAAACGGGTCAAAAATCAAAACATTCAAAATCTTGGGTCCGACCTAGGACTATACTAAACAATGACAAAAAGTTGATGAATGAAGTGTCTCGGGCCAGAGTGTGAAAGCGACAACAGGTAATATAAATGTTGACATCTGACGCCTTCAGAAGACAGACCAGTTGGATGGAAAGGGACATGCGACGGATGAAATGTGAATAGACATCATCCATCTTGCTTCGATAAAATGGAAGGCTGATTCAAGGAAAGACTGAGAGCTGCTATATTGAAAACCTGAGTTAGAGCAAAAAGCCAGTAACATTCTGCAGTTCTTAAGTGAAGCAAAAGTGAGAGAGAAGCTTTTTCTTGTGCGCATACTTAGTGAAGCAGTCTTTTGAAAAAGCAAGGTAATTGTACTTAGTGATAGCTTCAGTTTACTATCCTATTCTGAGTGGCTGTGTAAAAACAAAGCTTGGGTGAGCTTTGTAGTGAGTGTTTAGGGTTTAAGTTAAGCCTAAGGAAAAACTTGTATTGAGGATTTTTGGTTGAACCCGTGAAAAACCATCATAGTGAGAGTTAGAAATCTCAAGGGAGGATCCTTGAGTAGTGGAAGTAGTCCTGTGTGGCGAACCACTATAAATTGTCTGTTCAATTACCTCTAACCCTTCCTCATTGTGTGTTAATTAGTTTGTCTATTAGGATCCTTAAACACAAATCTTAAACACAAAAATACTTTGGCATTAGAGACACCAATTCGGAAAATTTTTTGAAAAAAAATTGTTTATTTATTCCATCGTGAAATTTTTGCCTCATTTTCCATCCTGTTTTTTTTTAAAAAAAAACGTAAAAACAAAAGTGAAGTTCGCACTAAGGACTCTTAATGGCCATGAACCAAATTGATTGAAAATCCTACCTTTGGGACACCATAGGTGAAAACTGATTTTCTTGTCGAACTCCTTCAAGCCCACCAATCGTTGTGATCAAGAAGAATTTTGTTGATAGATGACCAACGATGGTTCTTAGAGTCTCAAAACCTTTTTGGTATTGCTTAACTCGACATTTGTTTCTCCAGAATACCCTATGTACGTTTTTTTAAAAATCTTGACTTGTCGACATCCTAGAACAAGTCTTCAGGCCTTTTCAAAGCAAATTTTTCTCATATAGATTCTCAATAAAGGATATGATTTAGGCCCTCTTTGCTCAAGCCAACAAAAAGCCTACCTGTGAGGACCCGACCAAAAATTAATTTGATCCCTCACTATATCAAAGGAGTTGCCACCTGTATTTTATTAAGGACAAAATTAAGGGAAAAATCTTGACATCCATAACCCGCAGCAACTCTTCATAGCGTTCCGAAGATGTAGGATTCAGGGGTTCATTATAGATGGGAAGGTGTTAGGCACCCATCCGTGTTGGGGCAAAATCGTGTGCAATTGAAGATCCCTGTTTGCCTTATGCACAAACAACAAAACAATAGAAACGAAAACAAAAACAAAACAGAAAAAAACACATAATTGAGCTTGAGATTCCACCGCTAGAATCCACCTACGTACTCCGGCGCGGATTCAAAGCTCACGCAGTTCTTACATAGCATCACGCAATACTCACAACATGACAAACAATGTAGCAACGTCACAGCAACATTAAAATTATTACGACAACATTGATATCAAAGCCATAATATTAGCATCAGAACCATAACATCAACATCACCGCAATATCGCAATCATATAACTCACATCCGGCCACATCACAGTAACATCAACATTATAATAACAACGTCAACATCATCACAACGACATCATTATCACAGTAGCAACATCAACATCACAGCATTAACACAACACACAACATAGCAATAGCATAATGATAATATAATTGGAAAAGAAACACACAATTTGGCTTGCATCCCGTTTTCAGGCTGAAACTAGCTACGTACCCGAGTGACCGGGGTCAAAGCCACGTAGTTCTAAATATGGATTCACACAACAATCAAAGCAACATCATCAATAGCATCACAGCAAGAAAATAACAGCAAAAATCGATTTACTGGGTTAGGGTTACCTCTTGAAGCCCTCCTCTCGCTCCCGTTAGCTTTCCGCTTCTCAATAGAATCTTGACTCAACTTCAATAAACAAATAATAACAAAGGAAGCCGAATCAGTGTCTAGCATCAACAGTACAGTTATAGATCTCTCTCTTAGCTTTCCAGAGACACCAAGAACGCAGCAATCCGATGTCTGTAGCTCGAGATATCGTAATTTTTCCGAGACTCCAGGGAAGAAAGCTCCTCTCAGGTTTGCACTCTTTTCTCCAATGATTTGCTCTGATTGGCCTCCTTCTTGTAACCCTCTTGCTCTCCTCTTGCTACTGGGTTGCTGCTACTCCTCTCCACGAAATCTCTCCAGAAAATCAGCTCTTTTAATGCCTCCTATACTCAAAGAACAAGGGTTTCTCCAAGCACACTAAGCTTATGGGTGTGTAGAGAATAATTCTAATGTGTAATGGGAGTTCTTTTTATAGTGTTTAGGGGGTGAGCGGTCGTCCTATTAATCTAAGGGTCAAGATTGAACTCCTAAATCTGACGGTTATGGGCTAGGATTGCAAAAAAGAGGCAAAAAGAAGATTCTGGAAGGAACGACCGCCATAGTCCCGACGGTCATGTCGTGACGACCGCCAGGGGCTGGCGGTCATCTCTCCCTGTCTGCCGTTGGTGGCGGTCATGTTGCCATGTCTGCCACCGACTGAGCAGTTTTTCCTTTTTTCTTACTTTTTCTCCTCCAATCCGATTCCTAGTTGGTTTCCACGCCTTCTAGAGTATTCCCTGACCCAAAAAACACCCTAAATTTGTCTCCTACTCCATTACTTTTCCTCTTTATCAACCCCACATCAAATTATTCCCTTTTTCAATTAAAACTACCATAAAAACACAAAATAGGCAAAATATAAAATTAATCCCAAAATTTCCATGAGCAATAGGATTTAAAATCAGTTGCAGGCCTTGTGTTTAAATGGGCTATTATCTCTGGAGGATCCAAATTTTATCAACCCAAACCTAATATCTACTTCTAACCCAAAACTAATCAAATAATAAAGGGTCAAAAATAAATAAAAGAAATAAGAAAATAAAATACCCTTATTCTACTGCATTAAATCACAAATATATTCATGCCATCAACCAAATCATCTCATCAATTAAAGACATAATTGATTTATGATTCAAAATAACAGAATAAAGCATGGGTCAAATTTGGGTGTTCACAGATGCCCTTCGTTGGTGAGGCTTTTCAAAACTGAAGACGAACCAACGAAAAGAAGAACAACCAAATATGAAGGAGTTTGTTGTTACCGATGCGACGCTTGACATTAGTGCCATGGGTTGGAACATTCCACGTTCTGGGGGGTATTCCACTAGGGAATAGGTAATCATTTCATCCCTTAGTATCTGTTGGAGACAGTGTTCCACTAGGGGAGAATAGTTGTTTCGTGATTGGACTCGGTGTAGGAGAGGATGTTCAGACTTCTAACCCTTAACCTATGCTGGATAATTGTGATTTAGTGTAGGAAAAGACACGCCTAACCCGTAACCCATTTTGCATAAACCTTGATGTAGGTATTGGACAACTGGATTCAGTGTAGGAAAGGACACGCCTAACCTGTAATCTATTCTGGATAACTGGATTCTGGAAAACTGGATTCGGCATAAGAAATGCCACACCTAACCCATAACCTAATCTAGATAACTGGATTTTGGAAAGCTGAACTCGGTGTAGGAAAGGACATGCCTAACCCGTAACCTATACTGGATAACTGGATTCTGGAAAATTGAGCTTGGTGTAGGAAAGGACACACCTAACCCGTAACCTATACTGGATAATTGGATTTTGTAAAACTAGGGTTGGTGTAGGAAAGGACACACCTAACCCGTAACCTATACTGGATAATTGGATTCTATAAAACTAGGGTCGGTGTAGGAAAGGACACGCCTAACTCGTAACCAATACCGAATAACTGGACTCTGGAAAGGATGTTGAAATCTTAACCTGTAATCTATTCTGGAATCTGGCGTAGAAAAAGGATGTTTGAATCATCTAGTCTGGGATCTGGTTTTTGAAAGATGATCTACTCTGGGATTTGGCCATCACAGTGCTTAGGAAAGGGTGTACCAACTCTAACCATTAACTGGTTTGTTTTTTACTCAATTGGGTTTTGTGAGGGGATCTCATCCTGGAACTCGATCTCAACATTACAGGGGAAGAAGAATTCTTCGAATCACGGGGTGTTCCAACCCAAGTCATTTCATGTCTTTGCATCAGTCATCAAATTAGCGGTTGGGTATTGAAAACATCGGTTCAACGGGGTATCTGCCCTAAGATGCATAAACTCAAAACACGGGGTAGCATGCCCCTTGAAAGGATAATCTCAAATCATGGGTAGCATGCCTTAGAAAACTGGATCAAACACAATGGGGTAGCATTCCCCAAGACATCAAATCATATTAAAGGGGTAGCATGCCTTTAAAAATTAAATCTGGTGCAGGCCCACCATACTTTTTTTGGAAAAACCAAATCTCATGAAAGGGTAGCATGCCCTGGATAGTTCAAAACATGGGTAGCATATGCCCCTACTGCATGATCAATAAAACTTCAAAAGATGGGGAAAATTATGCCCTCATTGTGGAAAAATTTCAGGCAGCCATGCCCTTAATCGATTTTTGAAAACTAGGGAAGCTGTGCCATTGATGCAATAAACTTCAACACTCGGGGCAGCTATGCCCGTAATGCAATTGAATTCAAAAACATGGGCAGCTATGCCCCTAGTTTAAAATCGTTTTCAAAAATTCAGGCAACTATGCCCTTCATGTGTTGAAATCTGGGCAGCTATACCCTTTAGTTTGAGCTTGATTTTCCAAAAACATGGGCAGCTATCCCCTTAGGGTGCATTCAATTTCTAGGACACGGGCAGCTATGCGCCTATTGTGTGGTGTCATCTTGACGAGTCGAAAACCGAGACATGACATGCCCTTTGTCTACGGCTAAAATCTAATTCTTAGATATGGGCTTGGCATGCCCGTTGGTCAACACTGTCTACGAGATTTGGGCATGCCAAGCCCCTCCGGCTAACAACTCCAGGGTCTCTAAGTCTACACAAGATGATGAGTTTTTGATGTCGTCTCTTTTCATGGAAAATGTATTTCAACCAAATCAACCTCACCTAAGGAATCCACGTCCTATGTCTAAATGATGCATGAGCATGTTTCGAATGTGCTTATCGCCTTAATGCATGGGGATGCCCCTAGTTTGCAAATGACATGTTATTCTCTCTTTTTTTTCTCACTCATTCTCTCTAGACTTTTCTCTCTATTTCCTTGTCTCTCCCTCCCTCGTCCTCGTCTCTTTTGTTCTTTTTCTTCTCTTCCTCTCCTTTTCCCCTCAAATGATATGTCGTTGTTTTTTCTCTCTTTGAATGCAAGAGTGATCTACTTTTACGTGGTGTGCAAGAATTTTGGAAATCATCTAAGCCAAGGTGAGGGTCAAGCAATTTCAAAACAAGGCGAGTTATCCCATTAAAACACAAAAGCTTTATAGAGAAGGATCCCCAATGACTATGAACTTAGTCACTTCAAATCCTACCCAGGACCCAGAGGTATGCACTTCCCGTTTGGAAAAATTTGGATGAAGAATCGTAAAGTTGATAGTTGAGTGGATATCCCTTTGAAACTGGATAGTGGTGATGCGCCCGGATGGATGTGGTCAAAAAGTGATCTACCTTCGATGAGTGATTTGAGCCATTTTCTCTTTTGGCCTTAACTTTTGCCTAGACCCCCTTTTCAGGTTTTCAATCTAGCAGGCACTCTTCTTTTTTCCTTTTTTTTTCTCAATTTCATTTTTCTTTCTCTCTTTTTCCTTTTCCTTTTTTCTAGGGACAACAGCCATAGGCACTAAGGAAATACCAGGATTACTAAACTCGAGGAAGACATAGACCGCTCGGGCCAAGTGTACTCGGGTGACCATTAGAGAGGTAGACTATCAATTTCAATCTAGAGAGGTATACCACTAATAACCGAATGCAAAGTGAGTCTATTGAGAGAGGCGGGCTCGATTGATAACTACATCTTCCAAGGAGCTGGGAATGAATTTGAAGAAAGGGATCTGGTGATACAATCAATACTGTGGCACATTCATCTGGGAATAACTCCAATCTTTCCATTGAATCAATCCGGAAACCGACAATTTGATAGACCGAGTCCGTTGCCAGATTGCCTAAATATGTATGAATGTGGTGTCTGGTGTTTGTAGTAGTTGTCAAGAAGGTGTTTTGTAGGAAGCTCAAGATAATGGGTCGATGAGGGAGCACTTATCTCGGTTTAAAAAATTGGGTGATGAATCAACAGTCAAGCACTTTAGACTCACTTCCTCATTTTTTCTCATTTTCCTCATTTTTTCTTCTTCTCTCTTTTTTTGAATTTTCTTCCTTTTTCGACAGTGTGAACACCCAAATTTGACCCACAAATATTATTCTAATTTAGGTTTTGAGTATGCTTTAACCATAAGAGATTAATCAGATGATTTGGTCTTTGGCTAAGGCATATTTAAAACTTATTTTAGTAGAATGCACATATTTTATGAATTGAGAATTTATATATTTGAACCTTAGGATTAATGAAATGATTTAATCTTAGGATAAAAATATGTTAAAGTCTAATTCATCAAAATATTTGTCTTATTTCATTTATTTGGACTTTCTTGTTGTTTTTACCCAATTATATTGAGATGATTTATTTTTTGGGTTAAGGATAAATTAGAGGGCCTAAGTTAGTGGAATGTGGACTTTCCAAAGTTAATCAACCCATAAACAACATTACTTGCAGACTAATTTTAGCTCTGATTTTTGTGGAAAAGCAGAGTTAAATCATTTTTTAATGGGAAATGTGTTTTTGGTATGATTTGTGCATAAAATAGGGACTTAATGTGTGTCAATCAATTAGGAGAAGATTGGGAGTAGTAATCAAGAAAAGAGGTGATTCTAGGTTTTGATTACGGGTGGAATTAAATCAGGGAGGAATTAAAAGAAACCGGGAGCAAAAAAGGAAAGAACGGGGGAACACGAGAGGGCCGGGCGGTCGTGGCGGGACGACCGTCAGGTCCGTAGCGGCCATCCAGCCAATGACCGCCGGCCATGGCGGTCATGACGCCTAGAATTGCCCGATTTCTCCCTAGTTTGATTCTACACTGTTTTGGCCCAGACTTTTGGCTTAGATCTTGGTCATTAAGCAGGTCCACGCCCCTAAACTCCCTAGAACACTATAAATAGGGCCTCCCATTCACATTTCAGGAGATCAATCTCTCTTTTACACACACTTCCTATAAGCGTTGTTGCTTGGGGAAACTCTACTTCTCCAAGCCTAGAAATTTTTTTTAGGCAAAAACTTTGGAGGAATTCTGTGGGAAGCATCAACAATAATCCAGTAAGGATAGAGCAAGAGGGGATTAACAATTGAGTTAACGAGTCGGAAGAAGGTGGGTGGAGAACACAACTCAATCCAAGGTGCTAGAGGAGGGCTACAAGAGGTATTCCTAAACCCTTTGATTCTATCATTTACTTGATGATTTGATGATGATTTTGATGATGTGATTGCTGTGATGTTACAATAAGAACTACGTGGGCTTTGAACCCGGTCGCCGGGGTATGTAGGTGGTCTCTGGTGGTGGAGACTCAAGCTCAATTATTTTATTTTCCCCTTTTGTTTCAATTTTATTTTATTATTTTACGATTTGGTTCCATACGTTACACACACTTGCACAAGGCATACATATTTTCTTCAATTTCACAAAGTTTTGCCCCAACATAGAAGGGTGCCTAACACCTTCCCATCCATGACGAACCCTCGGGCCCAATATCTTTGGTTCACTAACCGGTTGCTTTAAATGAAGTCATTGGGATTCAGGGAAAGGTTTTCCCGAATTTTTTCCTATAATAAAATTCGGTTGGCTGTTGACAAAAAATCAGGGTTAATCACCTCTTAATGCTAAACTATGATTAACCATGTTGATTATCTGGTTTTGATGACTAACAAAATACAAGTGTGTTGTTAGCTTTGCATGTGTTGATTTTCGCTTACAGGAAAAATTATGGTTTTTGCTGATACCATATCTCAGACACATGACATATGGTTTTTATCGATACCATATATGCAGGCTGTCGCTATCAACCTTTCTAAGCAAGTTGCATGTGGTCCTACAAGCATTTAAATCCCACTTCCAACTGTTTGAATTGATGAACAAGCAAGAGGAAAGACTTTATGGAAGTGCAGGAGATGTTCCCACCTAACTCCTACTTAACTCCAAAAGGTGTTCCAAACTTTCCAGATTTGGTAGTACTTTGCAACCAAGGAGTTGACATTGCACAACGACACCAAACTGAAGCTTTTATGAACTGAAGTCAACTGGAGTACAAGGAGCCGTTGTAGGAGCTTATCCCCCACACTCAGATTCTATAAAGAGGGTCGTTTATAGAGAGAACCATCCCAACAATTGTGCAAAATTTAAGTGTATACTTATGCTAGAAAATTTGGTATCTGATCTGGTTTTTCTGCTTACTGTGCGAAATACATTCTAAGGGGTAATTTGTAAGCAAGACTTGGTTTAGTTTTGCTGGTTACTCAAGTCTAGGATTAGATTTGAGGGTATGTTGGAGCGTAGCCTGTGAAAAGCTTATAAAGGTTAGAGCTTAGGCTGTGAAAAGCTTGTAAAGGTTTGAGCTTAGCCTAGAAAAGCTTGTGTTTGTAAAAGTTAAGGTTGATCCAGTAAAAACCTAAGTATGGTGAGTGTTTGAAATCCTAAAGGATGGAACCTTTAGGTAGTGGAGGTACCTGGTGAGGGGAAACCACTCTAAATCATCTGTGTCAATTTCTCTTTGCTCTCCTTACTCGATTTTTACTCTAAGCATTTATCTCACATCACAGAGATTTGGTTTCGCAAAAACCAGATCTCACAGTCCGAAAAATTTTAAAGCCTAATTCACCTCTCCCCTCTTAGGCACTTTTGGGCCAACAATTGCTAGCGGAGCAAGGTCTCTTTGTGTTAGGATTAATCTCCTAGAGCAAAGATCATGGATTTTGAGGGAACAAGCGTGAAAAAGGCACCATATTTTGATGGAGCAAACTTTGATTATTAGAAGTTTGATGAAAATCTTCCTTGAAGGAAAGGACATTGAAATGTGGCATATTGTCAAGAATCCTTATAGCTGGCCGACCAGTCCTATGCATCTCTGGACTGATGATGAATTGAAGAGAGCTAAGCTTGATGCTCAAGCCAAAAATGCTCTTTTGTGTGGAATCAGTGATAGTGAGTTTCAAAGGGTCAAGTCTTGTGAAACTGCTCATGAAATCTGGAGGTTGTTGTGCATCACTCATGAAGGCACAAACCAAGTCAAAGAATCAAGGCTCAATCATTTAACTCGAGAATATGAGCTATTTCAAATGATTCCTGGTGAAACCATCCATGCAATGGACACACGGTTCACTATTCTTTGCAACAATCTTGCATCACTTGGAAAAGTGTTGACACATAGAGAAAAAGTTGCAAAAGTTCTGAGGTCACTTCCCAAAAAGTAGGAACTTAAAGTAACTGCCATTGCGGAAGCACAAAATCTAAATTTGGTTTCTTATGATGAGTTGATTGGCAAACTAATTTGTCATGGAGACAAAATTGAACCAAAAAGGAAGGATGTCGCTTTGAAGGTCCAGGAACCAAACGATGATGATGATAGTGACTCTAATGTGGCTCTCCTTACTAGGAGATTCGCTAGGTACCTTAAGAAGAAGAAGCAAATTAAAGAGAAGAATCTTAAGGCTACAAATGCTGAGGAGCCCAAGAAAGATCCTCTGGTGTGCTTTGGATGCAATCGTCCTGGACATATCAAGTCTGAATGTCCTTATCAAAAGAAAGGCAGATCTGATTTTTCAAAAACCAATGGGAAGAAGGCTATGGTTGCATGGGATGATTCAGACTCTTCAAATGATTCTGATGTCGAGGAGGAGACGAACCTGTGCTTCATGGCCCAAGAAGATTCTGAGGTAGCAGACTCTACTGACTTTATTCTTGATGAATTACTTGAAGCATTTGATGAATTGCATGTTAAATACAAGCAAGTAGTTAAGAAAAACAAAGAATATAAAAAGAAGATTGATTTGCTTGAATTTGATGAGGAAGTTTATAAAAATGAAAATGAAAAACTTAGGCTGCCTAATACTGATGCTATGAAAGTCTGTGAAGATTTAAAAACAAAAAAGTTTGCTCTAAAGAATGCCTATGATGAACTTGAAAAGGGATATACTTGTAAGAATGATATGTGCAAAATCCTAGAAAATAAAAAAGGTGTTCTTAAGAAACATGTCATTGATCTAAAATCTTCTCTAGAGAAGTTTAGTGGTAGTACCAATAATCTGAATATGTTGTTAGTGTTAGTGTAATATGCCCAAAAGCCAATCAATGGATGTATATTTTGAGTCATGTATACACATTAAGGTTATTCCAATAAATATGATTATGAGATAATCGCTTGCACATATTTATAACCCTAGAATACTTTGTATTCTTAAATTGTCCCTAGTCGATTATTATTATGGATGGGTTGTAATAATAAATTAAGACTAGCGTATGTTGAGAATTGCATATGTGATATGAATTCTACATACGGGTACAAGTTAGAGAACTTGTGGACTGGA